>JAHWFO010049618.1:0-13132 GCA_023313115.1 Rhysida immarginata
TGTTTATGTTTTGATATTTCTCCCTATACAAATCACAAAAATATACAAAAATAAGCACACGATTCCTTGGCTCATGATAGACAAAATCTCTTATTAGCTACATTGGCTTAAATGGAGACCTTATTATGAAGGCGTTTGTAATTGACGCTTTCGACTGGTCCGAAGGATTAATCTTTGTACGTGGAATTTATGCATAAAATTTATGATAACATTATTCGAAGTTTTCATTACAATAAACGAAAGATCTTCAATGTATTTGTGTCACCTCATTCAAAACGTTCGATTGAGATGACATCGAGAAAAGATAGAAAAAAAACATCGTCGCTTAAATCAACAGGACCCCGCCAAGGGAAATCGACGAACCCGAAGAGCGAGCGTCGAGAGAGCGTCGGGATTCGTCGAGCGGCGGAGTATTCAAATGAGGCAGGAAAACATGTAGATAAAAAGGGGAGACGGGAGGAATTTCATGAGTCAGGTTCCCGATCTCTCACAGATGAAACGACTTCGGCTTATTAAGCACTAAGTAAGATTAGTTATAGCTGCCGCCACATAAGTTGAACGACAGGATGATGTCATTTCTAACGCCAGCCAATAGATGTTAACGGGAAGTAAATCGCTTAGCTATTCCATGAAACATCCGCTTTCGTTTTCGAAACATTGTTTTCGTATTTATATTTAGTTTCTATTTTCGTTTTTTCTTTCAAATAGATAAATGAAATTAAGAAATGAAATTAATAAATTAAAAAATGACGCAGAATAGTCGACTCGAATGCAATTTGTTTTTAATTATGACTTTTAATAGGCTTTCCACGCTTCAACAATATCTCCACCATTACTATAGTAGAACAAGTGCATCATGGGTAAAATCCAGACAAAGCATATTGATGAGATGACTTACTGCGCATGTCAAAAAGATCGTTCAACTTATGTGGCAGCTGCTATAGTTTGCTGTTTAAATTGTTAACTTTGTGTGGACACTTTAAGTAGCTCTATCAGTGACTTTCTTCTGATTGATTCCACCCCTCCCTGGTGTTTTCTGGGGGACGTTTCGTGTTTCTCCTCCTTTTTTCTTCTAAATTTATAAAGTAATTTGTGGCCATGGAGAGAATGGTCATGCTAGTAGCAGATGGGGTTTTCCCTGTCGGAGAACTTATAAAAGAGATTTATGCCAAGACGGGAATTCCTCCGGTGCTTGCATCGAAGGAATCTGCCTTTTAAGTTCTGCAGAGGGTGTCAAACACCGAATGGCGATTGCTCTACCGTCAGAGAGCAATCGCTGATCGGGTCATAGACGTGGAGAGAGTGAAAATGGGCAACACCACCGTCCACTTTTATTACGCTGAGCCTTGTCAGGGGAATTTCGCCGCTGTTGTCATCGGCGTTGCGTCTTGAATCAGACATCCCCGACTCCCTTGTATTGCACGGAGAACGAGTCCTTGTATTATACAAGGGGCAAAGGAAATGCTGCTGGTATTGTAAGAAGCCGACATACGTGAGGAGGGACTGCCCCCTTCTAAAAAAGTGCGACTTCTGTTTCAAGATATTTGGCAAATACCATTGTTGCTCCGAAAGACTTTGGAATACACCACAGGATCTTCGCCTTCGACTCAGCGGCCGCCGAAGATGACGATGCAAGATATAGGGGATGCTTGCTTCTCTTCCTCGTTCGTCATCCATCTGGAGAACCACAAACGGAGTTGCCTCCATCTCCGTCTCCATCTCCGTCTCCATTGTCGGTCGAAGAGGGCTTTCCGTCGTTTCAGCCATCATCGGACGTCGTGATGTCAGAGGATGCTAGCCTGGCGGAAGAGGATGTTTCTGGCTTGCTGGGCTGCGGCACGACTTTTTTCAAGGAAGAGTTTCCTGCGCTTCCTCCACCATCTTGCCCGTGGTCGCAGCCAGTAGGATCAGTAGATCTGCCTCCTTGTGAGGCGCTGTCATCTTCGGCCCCAGTGGGCAAGAATATCTCCTCGTCTGTGACGCGAAGTGGGTCGACATCGTGCAGTAGCCCACGACAGAAAAAGCCTAAACATAAAAGCAGCAGAAGGGACGGGACACGGGGTCCGGTAGAGACAGTAGCTCCAGCCTACAACGGGGTTCGTCTCACCGGGCGCGGTCGCCCATCCGAAGGTTTACGAAGTCTCCCTCTATATGTCAGAGGCTATCGTCTCCTTCGGAGATTGGTCAGCGTCATTCGGATACTATTGCTGAATGTTTCTTCCCTTGGTTCATCATTTAAGCATTCGATGGTTTCAACTTTTATTCCCTGCATAAGCCAGACATTTTGCTGCTACAGGAGGTCAAGCTGGTCCCCTCTCAGCAATGCTTCAATCTTCCTGGCCTGCACACAACTTTCCCAAATAGACGTTTCTCCATTAATTCTTTGTCTCCAGTGAGTCGAGGGGTCGCCTCCATCGTTTTTGACCCTTCCATTCATGTTGGGAAGTGTTTTTATAATAGTGATTAACAGGGCTATTGCAATGACATTTCAACACCTGATAGTTTTTAAGCTGCTTAACATACACGCTTCGTGTGATCCAGCAGAGAAAGAACTTTTTTCGATGACATCGAGTGTTCCTTGTGTTCCTCGTCGCCTGTGGTAGTGCCTGGTGACTTTAACTGCCACCCGGATGAAAAAACATCGTTTTGTCCGGTCAAGTGTTCCAGCTATGCCAACAAAATGCTTTATTCTACTTTGGAAAAATTCTCCACGAAGAACTCAGACGGGTACACATGCCATCGGGCCCGCAGTGTCATCTCGTCTCGATCTTTTTTTGGTGGATTGTGCTTTTGTTGGCTCGTCAGGGACGTTGTCGGTGATTCCTTGTTCTTTGTCTGACCACATCGCCATCTTGTGGCTGTGGAATCCCCGTCAACAACTGTTACTGCAGGCTCTTCCCCTCACAAGAACTGGTTCTTAAACGTTTCTATGTTGGATAATGAGGAGTACAAGAGAATGTTCATTCAGTTTATTGAAAAGCAATTTCATTCTATGTCTCCTACACTTGCTTCGTGGCTTGTTCTTAAAAATAAGATTACACGTTTGTTCAAGAAGATTGGCATGATAGCTGCAAGACGATGGCGTCGTTCTCTCCTTGTTCTGCATAACATCTTGTCGCTTCTTCGAAATTCCACTCCGAAGGAGGACTTTGTAGCGGATATCCGTCAGATTAAGAGCGAAATCAACGCTCTTATGATGCGAAAAGCGGCCGGCGCTGCGCTTAGGGCCAAGATAACCTGGGCGTCGGATATTCGTTGCATGTCGTCGGCGATATTTGCAGAGGAGAGGTGGCGTGCGTATAAGAAGAGGTGTCATCGCCTGGTGATGGACAGTGGGGAAGTGAAGGCTGATTATGACATCCTTTCGGCTTTCCATTCTCATTTTTGTCCTTCTTCAGCAACCCTGTCGATCCATCATCGGCCACGAAGCAGTGGATTAAGGCGCTGAAGCCGTTTTCTGAGGATGCGGACAATTTCATCTCTCGTCCCTTCACCGAAGACGAAGTTAAGCAGTTTCTATCGGCTGAAAACCCTCATTCTTTTAGCATGAACCAGGTATGGATGGCATTCCATAGTCCTTCTATATGGCCACATGGAAACTGCTTGGGCCTTTCCTGGTTCGAGTCTTCA
The DNA here is from genome assembly GCA_023313115.1 of Rhysida immarginata. NCBI lineage: Eukaryota > Metazoa > Arthropoda > Chilopoda > Scolopendromorpha > Scolopendridae > Rhysida > Rhysida immarginata. The sequence continues at coordinate 3,631 of JAHWFO010049618.1, forward strand.
ACTCCATCTTGACTAACCCTTCCTCTAACACAAAAGATTTTTCCGTTGGGAAGATTGTTCTTCTTCCTAAGGACCCGGTTTCGGAACTCGTAAACCTTTGGAGACCGATAAGTCTGCTCAATACAGCTTATAAGGTCTTCACTGGAGTGTTTCAAAACCGACTTAAGCTTGAGGATCATCTGTTGACCATCAAGAGTGTGATGGAAGAGGCTCGTGCTCGCCAGCAAACTCTCGCCATTCTGAGTTTGGATTAGGAAAAGGCCTTCGACAAAGTGAACCACCAATTCCTGTTCCAGGTGTTTCGTCATCGTCTTCGGTCATTTGCGGCCATCATCTCAGCACTTTATGCGTCGGCCACATCATGTTGGCGATCAATGGCTTCATCTCAGCAGCCTTACCGCTAACTAAAGGGGTTAGGAGACATTAATATGTCTTTTGTTTGGAGCCATTGTTGCAACATCTTAAACGCCATCTAGACATCCGGGGATATGAACTGCCTGCTGCGTCAATCAACATCAGGACGCTTGCATACGCTGATGACATCGTTTTATTTTCATCTGATACGTATTCTCTGGGTGTCTACAAGGAGGCCTTCGATTGTTTCAGCATCTCAACGGTGAGTACCATCAACCTCGGCAAGTCGAAGGGCATAGCTATTGGGAAATGGTCTACTGATCAGCTCAATGCCTTCCCAATATCTTGGTGTGGCCAATAACTATGCTGGGATATGTGTTTTCATTCCTTCCATCAATGGACTCTGATTACTGGCAGCAGGTAATAGGGGAAATGTATAGCCCGCCTTGACAAGCAGTTCTGGTGTGTCACCTCAATGTTTGTTAAGGTGATGTTTACCAAAATTCACATTTTCCCTATCTTGAGCTCTAAATGCCTATTAACTCTCCCGTCGCAGCGAGATCTTCAAATGGTGCGGAGAGCGATCGTGGACTGCGTGTGGGGTTCTATGGGGCGTCGTCACCCACTTAAGGCCGATCTTCTCTTTATCCCCTTCGAAAGAGGATTGGATCTTCCAGATCTTCACCAGTACCTCACGGCAGCCAGAATGGCCGCTCTGATTGGGGTCTTCCTGCTTCCACCTCCAAAATGGGCGACTTTTGTTTTTCTGCATCTTCGCTTCTTTTTCAGGGTAAATAGCTACCTGTGGCTTCATCGTTGCACCATGGTTTTCACACTCTCCAGCGCCTCCATCTTTGGAGAGTGGTAAGATCTGCAGATTGCCAGTCTTGTGGTTCTACCGAATCAATTCCTCATGTTTTCTTTGAATGCCCGTTTGCCCAGTACATCTGGAGCCGTTTGATGCGCCATTTTGGTTTGATTAGGATGTCATACCAGTTCTGCGGTTCCTAATGGATGACTCCATTAACGAACCGCTGAATAAGGACCTGGCTGTTTATGTATTTATTTATTTATTTATTTGCTAAAAAAACTATAACAATAACCCTATCCAGAGCCTGTATGACCTTTAGGTCGACATGTGCTGTCTCCGGAGGGTAAAACAAATAAAATAGATTATTACAAATACTAATAGATTAATATAAATTATTTGTATTTTTAATAATAATTAATATTTAATTGATTTTATTATGTAAATATATGTTAGTATTTGAGTTTGAATAGAGTATATAATAATGATATGTTAAGTTAGGGGGATTTGGGGTTAATTGATTTCAGAAATAAATTTATATTTCCTTTAAAGGATGCTGGGTTTGGGGCTTGCCTTAAATTCTCAGGCAAGATAGCCCACCATTTTATTCCTGCATGGGAGATGCACTTACTTTGATAGTTCCGTTTGGCGAATGGGCACCGTATTGAGGAGGCAGATCTGGTGGGGTAAGGGTGAAAATCGTATTGAAACTGTATTATTGGTGGATTAGAAACGTATAGAAAGCCATTAATTATCTTGAAAATGAATGATAGCAGTTGATGGATATGTATTTGATAGATTTTTAGTATTCGGAAATGTCCAAAGTAATGAGTTACCGAATTCAAATTTGGGAGTTTTAATAATATTCTAAAAAACCTTTTTTGCAAGCGGAAGATTCCGGTCAGGTTAGTATTAGAGGTAGAACCCGAAAATTGAACACCATAACATAGCGATGAATGGATAAGTGTATTGTATAGTAGCAATAATAATTCACTGGGGAGATACTGATGTTGAGATATTATGCCTAATCTATTACAAAGAGTTTGGACAATTCATTTATATGGTTATTCCAGGAGAGGTCAGGTGATATAAGCAATCCTAAGTATTTAAAAGTATTCATAGGAGATAAAAGGACTGAGTTGTAATAAATTAAATGGCGCATCAAACGGCTCCAGATGTACTGGGCAAACGGGCATTCGAAGAAAACATGAGGAATTGATTCGGTAGAACCACAAGACTGGCAATCAGCAGAAATTACCAAAAATGGAGGCGCTGGAGAGTGTTAAAAAACCATGGTGCAGCAATCGCCATTGGTAGTTAAAGACGGTCCTTTCAAAGACTAGGCCTTTAATGATGTCAAAAATTGCTGCCCATATATATTGTTTATTTCTTTGAATAAAAATCATGTATTTGGTCTTATTAAGATTTAGATATCACTGGTTTATTTGGATCCAGTTATTTAAAATAGCGAATGCATGATAGATTTTTGAATACTTGTAATGGAAGCGTCAGCATAAGAAAGGGTCACATCGTCCGCATAGAGGATTGCAAAAGATGGCATAAGAGTGTACGAAAGGTCATTTATGAAAAGATTAAAAAGAAGCGGGGATAATATGGAGCCTTGAGGGACACCATGATTACGCAGTAAAGTCGAGGAGGATTTATTTCCAGCAGTTAATGTATATTGTCGATCAGATGAAAATTCAATTCACCAATTTAGAGGCGGGCCTCATATATTGTAAAAATTAGTGAGTTTGTGTATTAAAAGGTGCAGTGGGATGTAATCAAAGGCCTTTGAAAAGTCTAGAAATAAAGAGACTACGTATTTATTATCTATCATATTTGAGGTTATATATTCAAACAATTCGTAACAAGCTGTCTCAATACCGTGTTTTGATGAGAATCCATGTTGCGCGGAAGAAGTAATATTAGAAGGGTCATAGAATGGTATAGATTTTTTTGATGAGGGTGGGCCATGGATAAGTTGGCTTATTTGAGATTTTATGAAAAAAATCGGGTATAGAAGTCTTGCTTAGTAGATTCAACGATGTTGCGGGTGAGATTTGAGAACGATTGGAATTTACTTTTAGTACGTTGACAAGGGTTTCGGCGGAATCTTTGGTATAGTGCGTTCGTATGTGTTATTAGGTTGAATATATAAACATTCAACCAGGATTTGCGGAAGGGACGATTAGGCTTAGGAGGGGAAGGGAAAACAAAAGGAAAATTACGATTAAGGTCCAAGGTAATGTGTGCAAGAAATTTGTCCATTAAAATATCAGCATCTACATCGTTATTGAAGATTCCCAGTCAGTCAGTTAGCTCTAGAAAAGAATAAAAAATTGCTAATCTAGGAAATGTGGCTAACCTGTGTTTACTAAGAGGAATTGACGAATTAGGGATTGATACGGGGGCAGAGAGAGAAAAAATAGGGAAATGGTCTGATATAGCCAGGTCAATGGACCCACCGAGGCTATTATCAGAGAGGGTAGCAAAACATTGATCAATGGCTGAGTTAGTTTCATAAGCAGTGGAATAATGGGTGAAGGAGGGAATTACCTGAGTGAGCCCAGAGCAATGCATTAGATCTAAAAAATTATCTAGATTAGGGGATGATTTTGAAAAATCTAGATTAAAGTCGCCCATAATAAATAATTTCTTAATTGTTGAACAGAGGTCTAATAGCATAGAAGAAATCTAATTTTTAAAAAAATTGAGAATTCTCCAGAGGGAGGGCGGTAAACTACACAAAAGGTAAAATTATTGTTAGCTGAAATCGTTAAGATCTCATAATTGAGAGTAATTTCTATATATTTAGAACAAACAACAAAGTGTAAAGAATTCGAAATAAATAATACAATGCCTCCTCCTTTCTTTTGTTGACAATGAATAGCAGTGTATGTGTAACCATCAATGGTGAGGACTTCAAGTGTGGTATGCGTCCAGGTTTCCGTTAATGCTTTTACGTATGGGAGTTTTAAGTAAGGACAGGGATAAGAGAAAGGAGGTGAAATTTGCCTTGATGCTGTGGATGTTTTTATCGCCTTTCTCGACAAAGAGATTTGGCTAGCTTGATGGGAAAGAGCAACAGGTGGAGCCCCATCTGTAGCAGGAGTCTGGAAGAGAACTGCAATCCATCTGCGCTCCTTCTTGCTCCTGAAATGTTTTCGGCTGGGTCCCCTCGTCTTTAAGAGGCGCTATTCGACATCTAAGCGGATTTGCATTGTCATCACAAGATCGTAGGGCAACTACGTCCATCATTTTGCGTTTCCTTTGGTCTTCTGATGTCATGCTCATGGGTAAACGGGCTTCGTTCTGAGGCGTTTATATAAGTCAGGTTCTAATGGGCTGCTTGACTGCTTATGATTCATGACATGTCCGCCTGATGCCCTGATTTAAGATCTAATTTTTAAGGGACGTCCGCTAGAGCACGCAAGATCTTTACTCTAGCTCCACAGTCGTGCTCACCCTCGACACCTCGAAGGAACGGCTCAAGAAATTCTCTCCACTTCGGTAAGAGAAGTTTAGTTATTAAATTTAATGACTGTAAATCTACTTTATTCAAAGGCAATGCTTGGACTCGACTTCAAAGGAACGATTCATTTACGCAAGGTTTTGGAGCGAACGGAAGACTGTAGTTCGTCGAGCGGAATTGCTACCCATCGAAGCCGCGTAAGCCCGGGTGGAAACATTACGTCCCTCAACGGAACCGAAATAAGAAGCCGCCCTCAGCATTATATGGCCGTCGCAAGAATCATCGAGAGACGGAACGAGTGAAGAGCTATGAGAAGCAACACTCTTCCACAAGCAATAAGGCCAGTAGATCTTTAAATTTCGATTGCGAACATTTAATGAACTCTTAATAGTGAAGGACTAGTGATTGCCAATCGATATTTTCGGCTATCGTCCATCCCTAGGTCCTACACACAACTGATTGAAGCTTTTTGCGGCTCTACGGTAGAGCAACAGGTGTCCCAACTCCTTTGATCATGTAGTGTATAATACAATACGACATGATGGCCACGCCCTTACAATGAGCAAGAGCAGCGAAGTGTTGTGAGTTTTTTCTTTAGCGAAGACATAAGACATATAAATAATAATAATTATAACTGGAGATGAATCTTCAAACATGTCAGGTAATTCTCGATCTGAGCCGGGCGTCCTCCTCCCATTGAGCTTTCAACCATGACAACTTGCTTGTCTTTAAGACACCTTGTGGCAGCATGGCTGTCCGGGTGTCTGCGATAGCCCAATTGGTAGAGGCGTCGACCATGACAGTCGAGGTTCCTGGTTCGATTCCCGGTCATAGAATTTTTTTCCCTTCCATTTTTCGATAGAAAAATCATTGCAAGACATAAAACCTGTGGAGACTGATCATCAGGTGAGAATTCAGTACGGTAACAGATATATGGTTCATACACAAATATGTGAATGGACTGAGAAGTTCAATATCGGCGTCTGTGGTGCAACGAATTCTCCTAGCCCGGGTCCAAAATTGATGGCAGTCACGGAATTTAACGTTGCAACTATGGAGAACGTAATACGGGAAAATCGGTGCATCACAATCAACTGACTCTACATTGGATCACATCATTCATGATGAGTTGAAGATCCGAAAAGAGTGCATCCGAAAGAATTTTTCCCGCAATATCTACATGGTTGTCAACAGCAGTGTAAGGTCATGGAACGAGAAAGGGACTATATCGTATACAATAATGAACTTATTTCAGTGTTTGCAATAAGTGCTCTGTAAACAAAAAAAAAATTGAACTGACCTTGTATTTTAAGGACATTATTTTAACACAAAAATAATCTAGATCATATACATTTATATATTTTAAGCATTATATTGTGTGTAATAAACATTCCAGGTAATGGAATGTTAACTGGAGACTTTGATATTGGTCGTATACTTGATTTTTATTACAGCTTTTCTGGTTTCTCATTAAACTCACCTTTTGTTATTATCCATCATATTATTGACTCTTATCTATGATATGGAATAGATAAGAAAACGCAAATAATTCCACAAGATATTAATATGTAAATCATTAATATATTTAAGAAGAAATGTAAATGAAAATTAAATTCAATCAGATAATATCCATTTGCTCACAATGTTCGGTTTATGATAACTGAAATACGAAACATAAAGCATAAATGATTGAAACTGTTCTAAATATCTAGAAAAAGCTGCGTCATCACATCCAAGATTTCATAGTTGAAACTGCTGGATCATTATCCATATTTATTGAAGTTGTGTCTAAAACTTTAAAGGGTTGTGTGCTTTGCAGAAACAAAATCGAAGTCGTCGATGAAATTCATTAGTTAATTAATTAAATATCATTAATTAAAACGTTCTTTGAATCATTAATGGAAAAGAAGGCAAAATATGACTATATGTATGTAGTGAAGTAGTTTAGGATCATTATTTTGAGATGTTTTGAATAAAACGGAAACCTGTATGAAGAAAAGAATTAATGTAGATGAAGGGTGAATTGTTTATAGGGAAAGGGTTGCTTCACACATCCGGGAAGGTATCTGCAATGCAGTTGAAGTATCCATCGTCACCACGGCCCAAAAAATTCAAGTCGCAAAGTTCGGCCGGGAAGGTTATGCTTGCGTGTTTCTTTGATTACGGCGGTCCTCTGCTTTTGGAGTTTATGGAACCCAAAACCCGTATTAATGCTATCGCATACATCAAGACACTGCAGAACTTGGGTCAAGCTGTGAAAACAAGCGTCCTCGTAAGCTCAGTGATGGGGTGATCCTCCTCCAGGACAATGCTAGTCCACATGTTGCGAGACTGGTGCAGGAAGAAATAACCAAAATGCGGTGGCAAGTTCTGCCACACCCTCGTTATAGCTGGGACCTCTCAGCATGTGATTTACATGTGTTTGGTCCTTTAAAGAAGGCACTGAAATGTCGACGATTCGCCAATGATGAGGAGGTTAAGAACGCTGTTCGTGCATGATTCAGAGAGCAGCAGAAAACAGACTATTAGCCGATTAATGCCCCAGTGGGAGTTATGTATTGCGGCAGGCGGAGATTTTTTTTTAGGACTGCGCGTCTGTAATAGTGACTATAAGATGTTCTACTTTCATATAAATAACATTAATACTTTCATTTAATTCGTCTCACTTGTCAGTGCCCTTTGAATCACTTTCATTTGAAAGAAAAGACGGGAAAAAACAAAAGGGAAAAAAAGAATATACGAAGAAAGACGAATTTATAATTAATTAAAAAATGTGAACTCCATTTTAATAAAAGAAATAGAAATAGAAATAAAAATAAAAAAATAAAATCAAAATGGGTAGACGAAACAGATGAAACGAAGGTCTTGTGGAACTTATGTAGATCCGGTTGAAGCACACGAAACACAGATGAAAGATCTTGTGGAGAAATGTTACAAGTAAAAACACAGAAATAAACACAGTAAGAGCTAAGATGAAAGTCCGATGATCAGTAAACGTTGATAACAAATATAACAACTGGAATGAGTTATAAACAAAAACGTGTTCGGGATATTTTATCCCATCTTTAGTTTGTAAAATCTTTTGAATGAATTTTGCGTTAAAACATAATTGTCATGAGCAGAAATAACGCAAATTGATGAGTAAGCGCAGTGGAAAGATTTCACAATGACATAAGGCGAATTGAAAAATAAAAGTATTTATTGATACCAAATAATCAAATGCAAAGTTAAAGAAAACCTTAATTCTAAAAGCTTAATGAATAAAGGTATACTAAGGCGTAAAAACTAACACCCATAATTAGCCTTCTCGGCAATATCATGAATGAACATAGCTGTAACACGCACTAACGTGAGGATTTCACGATTCGTAGAAATCACAGATGAGTATAAGGCACTTCCTTAACACCAAATAAATAACTGTCGTGCGGAGTAGAACAGTAACAATCACAACACTATGACGTGAAGCACACCATTCACTGACGATAATTACATACGATCATTGACGATAAGTTAATATGAGAAAGAAACTCTCGAGCACTCGTATCTCTGATAGGTACACTCGGCCCGAAGCTTAACACAAAAACACAATTACACCGCTAACATTAGGAAGTCTTAGTCGGTAAACCTTATCGCTGGTCACAACAAGCACGTTAGGCTGGACTCGGTACTGCGCTCTATAATTGAAATAGAATTTCGGTTAGCATGGTACGAATAGCGAGAACAGAGATAAGTTTTCTCGATACTATTCGCCACAAGAAAAATTGACGGGACTTATGCTGGAGCGGGAATGCCTAATAGTTAATACTAGATACGTTCTAGCGGAGTTTTCTCACAAGCACAAAACCCATGTCATGGTTAACGTAAGTAGACAAGCCGAATGGCCATAAGCCTTATACATACGACGCATAACGTAGCTCGTAAAACCGCAGCTCAGGATAAGTTAATTGAGATAATTGGGTGCACAAACCTATCTGAAAATTGGCGCTTACCAGATAGTTAATGTCTGTTCTAAAAGTCCAGTGCGGGAGTTCAGGAAATTGCTCGGCTTCAACCGGAGAAAGAATGTCGGAGTTCGTTCTGCCACGTCGGCACGTTGACACCTTCGTCGTAGCGGGGTTCTCGTTGCTCGCAGGTTCTCGGGGCTCGTCGCTCGGCGGAGATATTGCGGATGCTACCGTTACTCGGTCGCACCCCCTCTCCTCCCTTAGGATCGCTAACAAGCTGCCGTCCTTCGGTATCCCGATGTTCGAGCTCCTCCACTCTTTTTTCCATCCGTCTTCTCCGACTCCTCTAAAGCCAACTACCTGATGTCGGTTTTCCACGTCATCACGACGTAATTCCCGCTCTCGCTTGCCATTGGTTCGAGCTCTACGTGTGCGAAAGAGAAATAGCGAGTGCGAAAGAGATCGACTCCGTCACCGGAATTCGTGATGGCGTCTGAATTCCGTGACAATAATCTTTCTTTCTCTAAAGTCTGATGTGGTACACGAGGCGGAACTAACAACAATTGTTCACTCTGCTTTGTTAACATGCCTGGTCAACCAACACCACCTAGACCACAGAAATATAGTAAATAGATCACTAGAACCCGCCTCTTCGATGAAGCCAAGCGCGCCATATTGGCTTCACTACAAAGATTATGCTGTACGCGTTCTTATGATTTTTTGAAAAAATTTTCCAACTATTTTAAATTATAGCCGCTAGAAATTAGGTTTAGATAGGGCTACTCTGCAATTGGACTTAGAGATCAATTTGTAATTTTTGTTTAATATCATGTTATTTAAATTTCAATTAAATTAGTTATGTATTTCTTATCTTATACCCACAGTTATTCGTTTTTGTTTTTTTTTTTCACGTATAGAATT
>JAHWFO010049633.1:0-12384 GCA_023313115.1 Rhysida immarginata
GAGTTGGCCTTTGCGATGTAGCTGTCTGTTAGGCACAGTTAGCTAAACTAGCTAAAAGGGGAGATTACCAAAAATTGTCTGATAAAATGCACTGGATTTGAGTTCATGGCTTCAAATTATCCAGTCTTTGTTTAATCGTTTTCTAACAATGAAACTGATATTCTAACCCTTCAGAACAATAATTAATCAGTCTCATATATTTTCATTCATACGTTATTATGAAATTCATGTGTTAAAATGAAATTACTGTAATTATTTACACATTTCATTAATAAATTTATAAGAGTTTCATTAAGTATATAAAAATAAATTAGATAAGTATATAAATAATAAAATTAATATCTAAATTACTATGTAATATACTATGGGACGCTAAAACGAAGTAGTTCGATCTTTTTTTTTGCTCTATCCAAAATTACCGATAATGACTTTTTAATTCGGAAAAAAAAATTTTTTTCAGGCCGCACTCCTAAAATTTTCTATTTTTTTGATAGAACCAAAAAGAGAAAACCTCTAATCCACAAGGAATAAAAATGAAATACCAGATACGCATTTTGGTTACCAGATACCCATCATCAGCTTCTTTCTTTTTTCTCTTCATGTTTGTCTTTCTGCTGCAGATCCACGTATCCGATATTTCATTTTTATTCCTTGTGGATTAGAGGTTTTTCCTTTTTTTTTTGGTAGAACTGATTATGAAAACTTCTAATAGGGAAGAGATAAACTGATATCAATTCATTATAAACGTAGGAGTTGTGATAAATATATATTAATTAAGTTAAATAACACTCCTTTAATTAAAAGAAGACAAATAAATTAAAATAAATAATATAAAACAATGAAAAAAGTCACCCAATTGGCAAAGTAAAAGTTGAAGGACGAAATATAAATGAAACACAGGACTTGTGGAGAAACTCAGATGAAGTACAGAAGAAACACCTAAGAGACGAAGATCTAGTGAAGAAATGTTACACGAACACAGGAAGGTACACAGTTCAGATGAAGAAGGTCTATGATGGAAGTTCGATGATTCGTAATACGTAGATGACTAACTTGAAATATAACGTTTTCGGGATTTTTTCCCATCTTCAGTAATAAAGTTTTTTGAATGAATGGAAGATATAATAATAAAAAACAAAACAATGTAATCTAATACAATGTGTGATATTATGATTATTTTGATTGTTGTGATCAGGATTGTTGAGTGTAAGGGAAGTGATATTATATTTTTAGTAGTAATTTCCATTTATTATTAATTTCTATAGATGGTTTGGCTAAATTTTTTTAATTCGAAATAATGTTGATGGTTTCTTTTATTAGTCTTTTTTATAATTTATTTCTTTACTAATAATTTTGATTTTGTTCCAATCCGGATTATGATTTTGGTTAATGCAGTGGTTCACTAAATGATTGTTTTTATCTTTGTTTCGAAGTGCTCTTTCATGTTCTTTTATTCTTGTTATTAATTGTCTTTTTGTTTGACCTGTGTAAATGTGTTGACAATTGGCGCATGGAATTTGATATATTATGTTAGTGATGTTCCTTTTTTCTTTATTATTTTGGCAAATGTCTTTGAAATTAGAAATTGTGTTATTGTTTTGATTTTTTGTTGTTTTTATATTGGTGGTTGTTATTAATGTTTTGGTTATGTTATTTGTTATTTTTGGTATGATTTTAATGTTTGGTATCTGTTCTAGTATTTTTTTCTGTTTTTCTGGATACGTGGATCTGCAGCAGAAAGACAAACGTGAAGAGAAAAAAGAAAGGTGATGATGGGTACCTGGTAACCAAAATACGTATCTGGTATTTAATTTTTATTCCTTGTGGATTAGAGGTTTTCTCTTTTTGGTTGTTCCATTCCGCAGTGGGCTATTCACTTTTTTTTGATAAGCGGTTCTGACTGGTTTTCAGTCATAAGCAGTTCTGATTGGCTTTACAAGTGTACTAGACTCTAATTGGCCAAATAATTTGCACTACAAATTGAATAATCATCCACACTAATAAACAAAAATAAATGTACACTTTTTGATTTGAGCCTCTATATTGTATTTATTCAGGTATAATACGACCACCACTTTTCGAGTCAAGAAAAGGTGTAAAAATCAAATACGCATGTATAATGCAACCCCCAATTTTGACTCATTGTGGATGAATGAGACAATGCTGAAAGGGATTTCAGTGTACAATGTGCTGAATTCTATTCACTTGTTCAGATTTTATCTAGTGCTTGCAGTGCTATCACCAATCAACAAAATTTTGCCCAGCAGTGCCCTTGTAACATGACACATGATACAATAATAAATTAAAAAAAAAAACAAAAACAATCAGAGGTTATTTAATTTTGAACAAAGACTAGATAATATTTAATATAGAGTGAAAATTCTTTAGTCAATAGTTCTTTAAATGTTCGGCATCTAAACAGTTATAAATTCAGTTTGCTTTTTAAATTGTTTACATGTATTTAAGAATTCCTTAAAGATATTAAAATATTACAATACGCTAAATAAATATCCACTAACGATAGTTTTTTCTGCAATTTTACGATTTACATTTGCATAATGATTGTGGGAGGCTTCTGAAAACGGAGTATTGTATAGGTGGAAGAATACTTTGCATCTCTTGTTAATCTGGTGACAGCAACAATTGAGGCACATGAGCTGCACCTTGGAGTGGAGAATAGTCATGGTAGTATCACCGAAGCAGAAGTCAGATGGGCAATTAAGTCCTAAAGACCGGCAAAGCTGCAGGTGATGAGGAAATCCGATCCGAGATGTTAAAGGCATTAAATCAGGATGGTATCCTGTGGTTGACTCGGTGTGTCAGGTTGCTTGGATATCTGGCCAGGCCCCTAAGCAATGGCAGGCAGGAATTGTGACCCCTAGCTTCAAAAAGAGAGATCAGAGATATTGCAACAACAGTCGAGGCATCTCTTTGCTCAGCATTCCTGGGAAAGTGTACGCTAAGTGTCTGGAGAAGAGAAGTCGGGAAATAGTCGACTCCACACTGTCAAGGCAACAGTGGTTTCCCACCTGGCCGAAGCACGGCGGATCACATCTTTGCTCTAAGGCAAATCTTTGAGAACTCCAGGGAGTATGCAAAAGATGTCTATGCTTGCTTTGTAGACCTTGAAAAAGCATATGACAGAGTTCCTCAGGAGAAGCTCTGGCAAATGTTGCAAGAGTATGGAGTGGATGGACAATTACTGGTTGCTATCATATATCTGTATGAAAGCTCCGAGATGTGTGTCCGGATAAATGGCATTAAGTCAAGATCCTTCAATGCCCCTCTTGTTCAATATCTTTATGGACTGGATAGACAGGGGCAGCCGAGGTGATGAGCGTGTTTGTGTGGGCTACTACTTGGTGGAGAGGTTGCTCTTTGATGAAGACCTTGTCCTCCTTGGGTCTTCTCGCACTAACCTTCAGCATGCAGTAGACTGATTTGCAGCCAAATGTGAAGAGGCTGGGATGTAGATCAATAGACTGAGGTTCTGGTCCTTTCAAGATAGCCTGTTCAGTGTGCTCTCCGTATTAGGTGAGCCTCATTGAGACAGGTGGAGAAGTTCAAATATCTCGGGATCTCGAGATGCATTCATGAGTGAAGGGCAGCAGGGCAAAGAATTGGATTCTCCGATCAGTGCAGCAAGCTGTGTCAGATGTGAACTGTGGCGATCTGTGGTAACGAAACGCAAGCTGGGTAACAAAGCCAAGCTCTCAGTCTTCAAATCTATCTTAGTCCCCATTCGGACCTATGGTCATGAGGCTTGGGAAATGACCAAAAGAGTGTGATCGCGGGTACAAGCAGCCGAAATGAGATTTCTGAGAGGTGTGATAGGTGTTACCCTACTAGATAGAGTGTACAACAGCATAATAAGGGAGTCTTTAAGTGTTGAGCCGCTACTTCTCCGCATTGAGAGATCTCATTTGTTGAGAGATCTATATGGCCACATTATACGGATGTCGCAAACTGGTCTTCCTATACAATTGCTATTTTCAAAGTTGGTGGGTAAGAGACGAAGTGGTCGTCCTAGAACCAGGTGGCTAAACTACATGGAGAATCTGGGTTCAAGTCACTTGGTTATTACCAGGGACGACATGCGCCTAATGGCGGAAGATTGGATCGCTGGAGATCCTCCATAGGGCTGCTGCCCCCGTGACCCTAACGGATAAGCGGGTTTGAAAAGTAAGTAAGTATAACGATTCGTATGACGCCTGAAAATTCTGAGCAGGATGCCTCCTTGAAATTACACAGAGCTCTACATTCTTTAACCCTGGATAACGTTGTTTTAGTTACTAAACCTCGTAAAAAATAAGACTTCTATATGAATACAAATAACGTGTTTAAGCATAATTTTTAAAAATTAAGTAATATTAATAAAAATACATCTTGCTACTATAACAAAAACAAGTGAAATAAATTTTTTTATTGCAGGAGTTTTAATAAAAAATACTTTTTTTTACATTTATCAAAATTGGACATAGTATCTAATAATGGTTTTCATAGTTACAAACATTTTCCTTAATGTTTATTTTTACAAAAACTTTACTTTTGGAACTAAAATCTTAAACAAAAAATTAACTAAGAAACAAATAGTTTTAAATACATAGAATGAGTTAATTGCACTGAAATTTTACTCGTTGCAGTAAAGATATCTTTTATATCTATGCTCCTCGCCATATGAATTTCTGCATTTTATGCAGACTGTCAGTGATTGGAATTTATATTTAGTACATTTTTAGATATGGTACGGTTCGTTTATGTAAATTTTTCCTCCAACCTTGTATCATTGAAAAATTTATCAAAACATTCTAAGCGTTTCATCAGCCTTCTTCCTTCAGACCCAGGTCCTGGTATTGCATGAATGATATTCCAAGCAGACACCCTATAAGATCTTTGGATGCTGTGAGCTATCATATAAATAAAATTATTTTTAGTACCGCTTATACAACCTGTGACAAAGTTCGGTGAATGATGTCAAATTGCTAACGGTCGTAAGAGTGCACCATCCTCGTATCCTGCCCCAGACAGGTCAAGACATGTTTAAACAAATTTGAGAGAATCAGCACTGCGAGTGGGTTTATTGTGTTTAAACAGGACATTGAAGAGAGAAGGTGTAGTACGCACGGTCGAAACCCAAAATGGATCAGCGAACGAAAGAGATTCATGAAATGATGACAACAGTTTACAAAGAAAGTGCTATTACTCTGAAGTAAGTATTTTATTTTTAATTTATTTATTTATTTATTTATTTATTTAATATCACTGAGTAAGATATAATAACGTCCAACTAGGTCCGTTATGGTTCAAGACCGACGAGTTAGGGCCTAGTGGTCGTCCATAATATATACAACAATGGTAAATACAATGTGTTTAGTTAGTGGAAAACAAATTATTGAAATATAATGTAATTTGGGGTTAAGTAACAATAGGAATATTTCGCCGAGAGATAGAATTCATAATTGGAATATATAGTTTATACAATAAACAATAAAGAGACAAAAAGCATAATAGATTAACGTTATAAACCCAAATGATTATATTAAGTTAAGTAATTATTAGGCATAGAATAAAATACATAACATTTTAATTGTTTAAGGAAACCAGTGGTACTAGATATGGAGCGGAGCTCGATAGGGAGACAAGCCCAGTATTTAATGCCTATGTAAGATAAGCATCTCCTACGGTAGTTCAGCTTGGTTAGTGGAAGCCTTATAGCTCGTGAAGAGCTTGTTGGATAGCGATGGCTGTCAGCATTTCTAATTAGAGGAATTGGGGTCGAGATCGATAAAACTGCATTGTTTACTTTATATATGAAAACACATATTCGAATGAAATATATCTGATATACTGTAAATATATGAAGTTTCTCAAAGTAAGGTGAAACAGATGTACCTTTCGGGAACCTAAGAAGTGTACGAAGGAACCATTTCTGTAATTTATAAACTCTGTTAAGGTTCCAAGATGTTGATGATCCCCAAAAAATTATGTTGAAACAGAGTGTCGAGTGGATCCATGCATTATAGAGCAGTAATAAAATTTTGCGGGGAAGAAATCGTAACCTGGAGATAATTCCTTGCTTCCTATTGAGAGTAGATAGTAAGGCATCTATGTGATAATCCCAAGAAATATCATGGGAGATTGTGATACCAAGGTATTTGAAAGTTTTGACGGTCGAAAGTAAAGTATCCTCATAATATATTGCTGGTGTATTCGGTACATTATGTTTGTTTCTTTGGTAAAATAACATAACTTTGGTTTTCTCGGTATTCACATGTAACATATTGTTAGTCGTCCAAGTGTTTAGTTCGGTTAATGCACTATTGAGCGAAGCAATTAACTGGGCGGCATCAGGATTAGCAGCTATAAACGTCACATCGTCAGCGTATAAAATTATTCTAAAGGATGTAAGAGGGGATATAGAAGTAGGTAAATCGTTGATAAATAGACAAAAAAGAAGAGGTGAGAGAATTGAGCCTTGTGGAACTCCTAAAGTTCGTGATAGTATGTGTGAGGATGTACCAGCTAACGTCATAAAGTAAGAACGGTTTGTTAGGAAATTCTTTAACCACATCAGGGGTGTCCCCCGTATGCCATATAAGTGAAATAATTTGTGTAATAAGCCTTCAACTAGAACCGAATCGAATGCCTTAGCAAAGTCAATAAATACTGCTGCTACAATAAATACAATTTAAGTGTGTTTATGAGTGGTTTAAACGGTTCCGAGGAGGCCGGAACACCGTAGAAGATGCCCCCCGAAGTGGCCAGACATCCAACGTAATGTTACGACCCAACTGAAGGCTATCCCTAAAAACGACTACGCCAGGAGTTTCCAGGACTTGTACAGGCCTTCCCAGAAGTGCATTACCATCGACGGGGATTACTTTGAAGGATAGTAACTGCTGTTTCATGTAAGCGAGCAATCCACTCTCAATCTGCCATCATTCACCGAACTTTATTGTCACAGGTTGTACTTAGGCTTAAACATGAAGGTGTTATAATGAATGAGTTCGAAACATTATTTTCTGCCGGCTGAGCTAAACCAGAGTAGTTGTCACTATCTTCAGTAGGTGAACGTACATCATTAGGAATTGTAATGACATCTGACTCCAAGTCAGTATCTAATTTGGTTCTGTTTACTCATCAACATCATAATCATCATCAGTGCATCATCATCATTGTGTTTGGTCTCTACATTATCATTATAATTATCATTTTTAGAGTCACTTTCTGAGCCAGAATCCAAAAGCTACCTTAGAAGCCTTGGTTCCTCATTCTCCATCTAAAGCATAGCGAATTATTCCATTATACCACACAAAAAAAACCCAGAAAATAAATATAATTAAGAAGAAAACAATAAAAAACTTACATTAACACTTAACTTCGTAAATTTTACGAGCCCCAATGTTATACTGCAAAAACTAAAGGAGAGAATGCACCAAATGCCACACATGAATTCAAACCGTCGAGTGTGGAGATGGCACAAAAGTTTCCATGAGGGGAAGAAAGTTTAACTTTATGAAATGATATCAAATATTCAAACTTGCGTCGTAATTTTTACGAGGTTTAGTTATCTAGGGTTAAAATATACAAATGAAATTGATCTTTATTTGTGATATGTCTAGTTTATTATGACAATTGGTCATTCCAAACAAATACTAGGAATGATCCCCTTCCATTCCTGCAATGACATTTAGTCAAGGTTGCCAATTTATCTGATTTCATGGCCGATGTTTCAATTGTTGTGCATTGTTTAGCTTTTAGTATAACAATGTCCAACAATTGAAAATCAGCCAAGAAATCAGCATTTAGTTCTCCAGTAACAATTGATCATGTGACTTTGGATAGGAGTGATGCTACTTTGCTGTTATCAAAATAAAAGATAGTAGCTACCAGTAATTGGTGGAAATTTTATTTTATTTTTCACAAATTTACTTAGCATGGTGCCTAGACAATGAGCAGCGACTGAATTAGAGATATCTGTCTAGTATCGGGTAGCATCACCTTTCGCCCTAATTATGGCGGTAATTCGTCTCGGAATGGACTTGACAAGACTGGAAGCGTTGAGAAGCCATACGAACCCACGGAACAAACTCCTGCAGTCCACGAAGATCCGATGGAGGAGGGAGGGAGTCTGAGGCTTGAAAATCTCTCTCGATGGGATTGAGGTCACGTCTGTGACATGTTCATCCAACCATCTGGATACAATTTGGGAGCGAAGGCATGGTGCATTGTCTTGTAGCAGGAAGAGGTCTCCATCGGGATGTTAAAGACATGCAAAAGAAAGTACATGATCTTCAAAGATATCCCGGTACCGTTGACCTGTGAGGGACGATGTCACGCATACGAGAGGTCCCATTTCAGTAACTTAAACATTTCCCAGATGAGAATCCCAGCTCCACCAGCTTAAAGTGAATCTTTAGTCAAAATATTTTTTTTGATATTTTATATATCCAAGTCTAAAAACACTAGTCCACGTGGAAAAAATTCAATATCTACCTTTATTTATTAATAAAATACCATCCAATAAAATGAATTTAGACGAAAATTTATAGCCCATGGAGGCCGCCATCTTTCTCCGAATGCGCAAAGGAACACGGGAATTTTGTGACGTCATGTATGGCCTGTGCAAAACAAGACCAACTACAGATGAGAACGTGCAGCTGCAACAGGCGATCCAGCTTTAAGAAATAATGTGGTTTACTGCATTGCTTATGGCTGTAATAATAGGTCTACGACAAACAAAACTTGCAGTTGGCATAAGTTGCAGCTAAAAAATCAACAACTGTTGAAGCAAAGGTTGCATAATATTAACAGGGAAAATTGTCCAGTAAATGAAATAGTCAGGATGTGTTCAGATCATTTTACTGAATCCTGTTATGAGAGAGATTTCAAGGGAGAATTGTTAGGTGCCACCAGAAGCGACGTATGCCGCCGTCCTCGTCTCTTGAAGCCGGACGCAATACCGACGGTTTTCGTTCATCAGCAACCTGAACAAACACCAAGGAGAATACTATCCATACAGCTCCAGAAATACAAAGACCGATTTGAAGTATGTTTAAAATTCAAAATGAAATGTCAGTATTTCTTATATACATTATATTATGGTAAAAGGAACAAGGTTAAGATACATCGCCGAACTTGGTCGCATTAAGCTTAACATGCGAATGATACAATAGATTACTGTTAACCTTTACCCAGTTGGCGATATTAATTAATTTTTACAAAAACAGAGAAAAAAAAAAACTGTAAATAATTCTTAATATTTATAATCCATTGAACGTTGAATATGGTTGCTGATAAAACTAAAGACAACATAAAAAATAGAATGTAAACGGTTTCACTGGTTTGGCTTCCATTTCTCCCTCCCGTTGCCTCTGCTCAACCTCGTTAAAGCTGGATCGCCTGCTACAGCTGCGCGTTCTCATTTATAGTTGGCCTTGTTTTGCGCCGGCCATACCTGATGTCACAAAATTCCCGTGTTCCTTTGCGAATTCGGAAAAAGATGGCAGCCTCCATGGACTATAATTTTTTGTCTAAAAATGCTGTTTATTAAGAAATCAAGGTAGATATTAAATTTTTTCCACGCGGACTAGTGTTGTATAAAATATCAAAAAATTTTTTTTGACTACAGGTTCACTTTAATAGTACCCTGTTGGCAAAAGGGTACATCGTTTCATGTAGTTTGTACCATAGTCATTATCAGGATTATCTGCCATCGGCATCTATCAATATGAATCTTGACTCATCAGTCCAGGCAACCTCTTTCCACATGCCTGGAGTCCAGTGGTGATGTTCCCGTGTCCATGCTACCTGTTGCTCCCTCAGCAGAGGTACATATGATTCTGAATTGTGTGGGTGCTTACATGTTTCTGTGGACCAGCCAAGTGATTTGTTGATCTTTGGCCCGTCTATCCGCTGTTATGATGCGAGTTAGCCGACAATGATCCCGCTTATTCACACGCTATTGTCCATGGCAGTTGGCCCTTGTAGGGCTGGTTTTACTGGCAATTGCATACTCATGAAAATCCTAGTGCCCCCTTCCCCTACCAACTGATACATTTCCCCTTTTCTATTGATCACAGGATATCATGCAACAAGTTATCGTGGGAATGAGCAGTGAAACCTAACTGAAGACTGAACTAAATTACAAGATCAAAAGAGTAAATAATAGTTATTAATTAAAAATATAAAATAAATAAAAAATAAGATATAATAAACAAAAATAATTAATCAAAATCAAAATAAAAAGCAGACGTTTCGGATAGAGACTATCCTTTATCAAAGCAAAAAAGGATAATTCTCTAAAAGCAAATAGAATATTAGAGAATTATCCTGAAGTTATGAAAATTGTACTAACGAACGGGTTTATATATAGTTTGCATGGGGAATAGTAATACGGTATTGGCTGAAAAACAAGAAGAGAACAAATGAGATTAATTAGAAGAACTGTTGGGATAGGACAGGACGGAGGACAAATAGGAAATAATAAGGGGGCGGCGAGAAAATGCAATAGTATGACACATATGAAATTGAAATTATAAAAAAGCTTAGGAATGATAGGGTGCCTAGCAAATAGATTTCGTAAAATTCCCTGAATTTTCCTTTATTTTTCTGTCATGAAAGAATATTATTGACATTTTTCAAAATTTTTGACTTTATGATTCCCTGACTGTTTTCCCAGTAAAAAAAAAAAAAAAAAAAAAAAATTCCCTGACAATTCACGGTCGCTAGTCTCCTTCTAAAATAGTCCCACATGTAAGAATGTAAGAGCGTCGGGTCAAAGGTAGAAAAATATGAAAGAACATTGAAAAGAAGAAATAAAAGATAAGGAAGGGGAAAAAAAAAAAAAAGGGCCCATAGAGCTTGCGGCAAATTAAGGAATAGCTGAAGTTGGAGAGGGATATGGGAAAGGTAATGAGGGAATGGTGCCTTTGCTAAGGTTAATGCCATTAGGGGTGACGGAATTGAATTTCCAAATAAGAAAAGACTCGAATTGCTTTCTCTCTTTTTTGTTATGGAAGTTACTACGAAGAATATAAAGGCTGATGGCCTGTAAAGAGTGGCCAGGGGAATTAAAGTGTTTAGCGACAGGTGTGTCAGCATTGTTAAGGATGTCGAATTAATGTCCAGCAAATCTGGCACGTATGGTATTGCCTGTCTCACCGAGATACTGTTTCTGGCATACCTTGCAATGTAACAGGTAAATTAGATTGTGAGAAGTGCAGGTCAGGTTCTGGTTAATTTTGAAAGTAAAGGAGGAAGCACTGCTGGAAATGGAGGTAGCAGGGTTAAGAAAATGGCAAACGCCACAACGCTTTTCATTGCAAGGAGAACATCCCTTAGTGGAAGTGCGTGGTTTAGTAATAGCAGCATGGACCAGAATATCTTTAAAATTAGATGTCCGTTTAAAAGAAACTTTAGGTGTTTCTGGTAGAATGGAATTGAGAAGAGGAGAGTTGTCAATTATATGTTGATGTTTTCTTAGGATATTTTTAATACTATTGAGGGTTGGATGATAAGGAAGAACTAACCTAGGTGCACTATTGTTGTTATGAACACTTCTGACTACATTAACGAAGCTAATAGACAACTCTCTGATATCACGTTCTACAAGAAACTAACCTCCGACCCTACTGACACGTTCAACACCAAACTTAAAAATATCCTCTTTCGGCTTGAATCCTCCTCCCAAATCGATAAAAAAACCCGCCTCTTCCTCCTTCCTAAATTCAGTTCCCCTGGTCGTTTCTACCTTCTTCCCAAGATTCATAAACCTGGCAATCCCGGCTGTCCAATCATCTCTTGTAACAACACCCTCTGTGAGCCACTTTCTGCTTATGTCGACCACCACATACGCCACATCCCACCCAGTCTTCCTTCCTATATCAAAGACACTAACGATTTTCTCTCCCATATCCAGCGCCTTAACGACTCTAATTAAGAATTTAAGAACGTCTTCCTCTGCACACTTGATGTCTCTTCTCTCTACACTAACATTCCTCATGATGATGAAATTGAAGCTGTTCACAACAGTCTCGAGGCTAACAAACCTTTCCAAGTTCCTTCTTCTGACACAATCTGCCTTCTCCTTAACACCATCCTAACCTCCAATATCTTCACTTTTAACAATGATTATTATATCCAGTCCAGTGGCACTGCTATGAGTTCCAAAATGGCTCCTAACTATGCCAACATATTTATGGGGGAGGTGGAAACCAAACTGCTTTCCACGTCTCCCTTGAAGCCGTTAGTGTGGCTATGGTATATTGACGATGTTTTCCTGATCTGGCCACATAATGAAGACTCTCTCCTATCTTTTATAACCCATTCTAACTCCATCCACCCCTCTATCAAGTTTTCTCACAATTATTCTATCACAACTGT
>JAHWFO010049636.1:0-21156 GCA_023313115.1 Rhysida immarginata
TGATTGATAAGTTTTGCAATATTGAATGAGATTTTTACATTATACGACGGTGACATGTTTTTTTTGTATAACTTCTAATGAAATTTTGAATAAATATTTTGAAAATTTAAAATAACTTTTACGATTTTTAATTTCATTCAGTGATGTGCCAGAGAAACATTTCAGATAAATAAACATGTCAGACAAATGTGCTTATGTGTGCCTGCCTCAGTTGTACTAAAATTATGCAAGTACGATAATGAAAAGAATTAAGTTTTGTTTCTTTTCGCAAAATGAGATAATTACTCAACTATGATAATTGTTAAATAAAATATTATAAAAGATAGATGTATAATTTAAGAATATATAATTGCCTTTTAGTTTTTCTTGGTAAATAATTTTAAAGCATATTTCTACTAATAACATAAAAGCTAGATTATGTAAATGGATGACGTAATACTTGCCATAACAGGCGATAGTAATATATAAACACTAAGTATTACAGTATTTTATGCAATAAGAGTCCACCTACAATATTTCACTAAAAAATACAACACCATAAAAAGATACTTTAAATGACACAAACTGACACCAAAAGAAAGGCACGTTTTGAAAACTGGTTTAAGCTTAATTTTAATAAATTACGCATTCTCAATTTCTCAATGGTTGGATGTTCTGGATTTTTGTAAGTAATAGGCCTATTTTGATAAGCAATATTTTCGTTTAAACGGCATAGCATTGAATTAAAGAATTCTCTGGAATTGTAGTCCACATTTCGTATATTACCAAAATCCAGAACTTATTTCGAGGTCGTTAGAGAGTATAATTTGACGTCTGATGTTGCCCCTTTATTCTCAACTGAAAAATACATTGACTAAAGAATCGCCTGGACACCTTGCAAACCCAAATGGGGGGCGCTTGTTCCCCCTTCCTAAGTTAAGCAAATTTATATACAAATAATTGACTAAATATAAATTATAGAAACCGGCTGTACACAGGGGAAACTATAAAATGAAAACTTCGAATCCACAAGGAGAAATTGAAATACTGGATACGTATTTTGGAGACCATGTCCTCATCCTCAGGAGGCCCAAACCATGGAGAATGGAGACCTGTGTTTGGTCTGTAAAATACGTATCCGATATTTCTAATTCCTTCTTTTGGATTAAAGATTTCCGCTTTATAAATGATTCCATTACACGGTATTTTCTTATTGCTTTGTACGGGAAAAGTTGTAGTTTTGATAATGGCTTTATTCTGCCAAACATGGAGCGGGTATTTGGTCACCTTTTACCACGTAATTTTCTCAAATATACATGGTGTCCCAAATAATATATTAACACTTTGAATGAATATAGAAACATTGTTTATGAATATAGAGAAAAGTTTAAAGGCTAGAATTACAGAAGACAAATTTAATTAAAGAATCATGTTCGCAAATGTTCAAATTGATGACCGTTATTGTCATACAAAGCTGATAACGCACACCAATGGATTCGCAAACGTCACGAAACAGTTCATTTGGAATATCGCGACATTGTCTTTCAGTTTCCAATTTCAATGCATCAATTCCTTGAGGTATCCCCGAAAAAAGAAGTCCATTGGCGTGAGGTCTGTGGAACGCGCATTGTATTCAATGCTACCGGTTCGTCCAATCCATTGGTGCGCGTTATGAGCTTTGTCTGGACAATGATGGTCATCAATTTGAACATTTGCGAACATGATTCTTTAAACTACATTTGTTTTCTGTAATTCAAGCCTTTAAACTTATCTCCATGTTCATAAATAAAGTTTTTATAGTCATTCAAAGTGTTAGTACATTTCTTGAGACAAATGTATACTTGTATGGGATCTATGCATGAATTTTAAAATTGCTAAAATTTCATAAAAAAATGAAAGAAACAGTTTCAATAATCATGTATTGGAATGTAAAAATTTTGTGAAATTTTTATATAAAAGGGGTTTATCTAAACCTCTGTCACAAAAATCTAGCGTTGATTCCCTACAGCGAGATGAAAATAAAAGTTCATACTGTATAAACATGGTTTGGATAACGAACCGTTTATGAGATTTCCGCAGTTCAAAGTGAAGTTTCAGCAGTTGGTTTTGCTACTCTGTGGATGGCAGGTGACATGCGGAGAAGCTACAACAAATTCCTGAAATAACGTCCCATTTATTGGTTATTAACTGGGGCGCTTGCATGCTACAAGAGCAAGGGTTTTTTTTTCGTGCTGATTAAAATCTTTGCGAAAAACGCTAAAATTGGAAGAAATGTCAAGAGCAATACTACGTTAGTATATGCATGTACGATGGAAGGCTATTATTACCAATATTTCAAAGAAATTTTAATATTTATATGTAAGAAGAGCACAATATTGCTTCTTCTCGTCAAGAGAAGGCGATACAATGAAGCTACAAATAAAGCACTGTATAAAGAAAGTATGGACAATTCATTGTTGCAGGCAGCCATTTTGACTCCTATTTCAGATCATAATTGGTCGTGTTTTGCAGCAAATTCAAACTTCAGAAGCACATTTCTCTCTAACGTTTGTCAAAAAGGAAGTGCTCGATCTGCAAGTTTGAATTTATTGCAAAACAAGAAACAATCATCATGAAAAACAGGAACGAAATAGGAGTCAAAATGGCTGCCTGCAACAATGATTGTCCATACTATCTTTATACAGTGCTTTAGCTGCAAACATGTGTAATGCCGAAGTCGACGCGATGTAATCAAGCCGTGGCACTAATTTTGTGACATCATGCAAACAGATGGATTTTGTGACGTCTTGCAAAAATAAATTTAAGAACAAAATAAGGATACATAAAATGTAAAGTAAAACGATTTATTAAAAAAGTAAATGACCCATGTTTGGCATTAATGCATTTTATTCTACTGTATTTACTTAGTTATCTAAAATACAAAATTCATATTTAAGTTCCAAATTCGAATTACAGTCTCTATATTTAAGTTCCAAGGGTGATTCTTTCGACAGTTCGTTGGAGAAAACTAATGCATCTGTAATCATCATTTTGGTCTTAAATGTAAGGTCTTAGTCTGTCGATTTGTCAAAGTTATTTTTTGTGTCCATTATTACTATTAATTAGCGGTAATTTACAATTCAAAATTGCTTAGGCTGGCAAATCAAACAATCCTCTCCACAGTGACGTCACAATCAACAACTTTGCTAGCATTGATGATGAAATTAACAACAATTACATAAACAATTAACAACGATATCAATAAACGACAATACAGGCAGCCAGTACGTCATGACTCCACTGTTAACATATTAAATTAGATAGATCCTGTCAAAATTTGACGGTAAACAACCCGTCTTATTATTAACTTCATCTCCTTAATTAAATAATAAATAAATAAATATTCATCAGAGCAAAAAATAGAATAATGGAGCAGCTTAAAAGCAGAGAACGTTGCACGGAAGCCAATTTTCGCGGATGTAAGTAAAAACAGTTTTTATCATATCTTAAATGAAGTGTAAAGATGCAGTAGTGTTCTCGAACAAACTGTCGAAAGAATCACCCTTGAAACTTAAATTCAAGTTTATAGATTTTTTAGTTAAAGAGATGGAGAAAATTATAATAAGATGGGTTGCTTACCGTCAAATCTTGACGGGATCCATTAATGTACCTTTTACGCCTATTTTTCAAATCAGTTTTTCACTTTTGAAATGATATTGGCAGACCAAAATTGATGAAGAAAACGCGTCTTCAGAGCTGCCGTGATTGTGTTAACTGGTTTGTGACGTCAAATGGAGTGATTTAGCAGCGAACTTGTAAAAATTAATTAGAAAAAAACTGGTAAGGATTTGAGAAGCGATAATTTTTTTGTATTATCTAAAAGACGTGGTCTTTAATTTGACATATTTTTTTTTTAGAAAAAATCATGCATAGACCCCATTTGACTTGCACCGCCCTTCTAGCAGGAGAAATGGATAGCATGCCCCTCTAGCCACTTATATAAATTCTGACTACGTCCTTGCATGCAAAGCTTGCCTGGTGATTTTCCTTGTGTGGGGCCGTGCTTTGTCTACCAGAATGTTTGTCTTTTGGTATGCCATGACTATAGAATAATACAACGGTTGCTTCAGCACATCGCTGTGCCGTTTTAGTATTCTTTATGTGTACTAAATGTAACTGATAACATTGCAGCTAACAGCACAGAAAACTCTGACATCACGTTGATGACCTTGCAAGCACTTAAAAATGATGAAACGTCAACCTGATCTTCACGTCGCTTCCAGTTTCGTATTCGGTAATTATCTTTGCTAAGAATCTTCCATTCATTCCTAAAACCACAGTATGTCGTAATTCACCCTAAGTTGCTGTAGTGGGAAAAGACTGTAGGCATTAACGACGTTGGCTTGGTGTTAAAGACAAGGTTTTGCCGGCAATCTATGACGAACTGTCTCCGTCGATATCGGAGTACCCGATATTCTCTTTACACCCTGCAAAATGTCACTAGATGCTAATGTTGAATCACTACGGCTGCACGTATGCATCGAACAATATCTGAATTTTACCTTTGTCTTTAAATTTAAACACAAGGCACTTTCACTGCCTCTATTTCCTAATTGAAATAATACGAAGAATAAAACATTTCTCAAATGTTGTGCAAAATCTGAAAGTACCATTAAAAATAGGGATTTCCATTGCACATTTCAAAGTTGACTTCCATATTCGAAGATGGCATCGGTTCTTTTGGGTACGGAACACACATAAAAAAACCCTCACATAAAAGTACAATAACTCTTCCATTGAAAGTTTTCTCAGATTTGTATTTTTAAAGTTCAATACACTTCTTCAGTACACACTTCTTCTTCAAGTGTACTCATTGATCCTGCCAAAGATGAAAGCTTGGCCTTTGAAATGCGCATCCAGGTCGTATCTTTTTGTTAATATATTTGTTGTGGCTGAAGAATGTTCTTTATTTTAATGTTATTGCAAATATCCACATTATCTTTATTTAGTTTTAAATTAAATCACTTGTGCCATTGTATTCTACCTTTGTATCTTCTCACTCTGCGTTTTTACCAGATATTTTATCAGAGTATACATATTTGTTGTGGCCAGTGCCCCATGGTTTGAGAAGGAGGAGGAGACGGATTCCATTATTTCCACAACGAGTTTATTTGACATTCCATAAATGTACATTTTGGCTAGAAAGTAGCCATCATCAGTATGAATCAATTATACAGACAATCGACAATCGAACAGTGAAGTGTACAGGTGGAATGTAAGCAGTCGTTATACGATTCTCACCCTCCGGAAAAAATTCCACCTGAAATACACTTAAATAGGCAAGAAGCCTGACTAACCCGAGAGGTCTTCCACGTTATGAAAAAATAATAAGATTGACGATTGTCAGAGGATTGGGAGAAGGGCGGGATCACATATTCCAATAGTTCGGGAAGGAAACGTTGCAAATGTCTTCGAAGTTAACATCAAGAACATGCCTCGGTTTTCTATACTTTGTATGCCACTTCATTTCTATCAGGTTGTTTAGTATTCCAGCCACCAGGTCATTGTCATGGCTCTTCATCGTCTGCACCATGTTCATTAGGAGATCTTGGACACACTTAACAAGGTGAATCATGTTCAGATCCGAGTGTATGTAATGATATTTTACGGTCCTTCTTCCATACTGGACAAGGATACTCAGGGCAACATTCTGGAACGACTGGAGTTAACTCCATCTGCTTTTACATATGGTTGCCCACTCAGGCATGTCATAGTGGTCCAAATCATTGGCTTGAACAGTAGCAGCTTATAGTCGATGCTGAGGGCGCTGTTTCGACCCAGGAGAGATATGAGGCTGTACTTAGCCTTCTTTGCTTTGTTCAGAACGTAAATCACGTGACAGTTCCAGAAGAGTCTTGAGTCGATTATAACGCCTTGGACATGATTTTTCTATCGATGGACATGATTTTTCTATCGATGGACATAATTTTTCTATCGATAATTTAAAATTGTTACATTCAATAAATAAAAAACACCTGCTGGACGCTTTTGAAAGTATGGCCATACAAAAAACCAATAACAATTTACTACTAAATTCAGACTCAGGTCCCATTGGCGACTCAGCATTAATCCAATGGTGGACCCAACTACCCAATCTTTAATTTGCCCCCTTCTTGTGTAATTTCTCTGATTGGCCTAAAACCGTCGTCTTTTCGCTATACAAATTCAGTTTTTCCGCTTTCAAGTCAGTTCACTCGGTTCCCCCTAGTGTACTCCTTGGTCCCTGCTGAATGATGATAGCCTTGCTGTCGAAAAGCGCTTTCAGGTTCAGGTTGTATTTTTCCTTAATTTTTGTTGTGGTGAAAGAGTTTTTTATTTCTTTTATTTATATATAGAGAAGGTGGGCCAATGAGAATAGGAGTAGGAAGGAAAGTCTTGAAGTTGAAAGGCCATTGGAATCGAGAAACGCGGATCTAAGAGAGAGCTTTGCTACGTAGCAGAGGATATCCTAGTATAGTCATGTAGGCTTATCCACGGGAGGAGGTCTAAGGGTCCAGTGTCCAGATTGAACAAAGAATCGTCCTGGTTTTTTAAGATTTCCCAGGACTCCAAAAAATCCAGTTTCTCAGATTCATTTACCACCCGTACGATGTGAAGTTGGTATACAGGGCTTTCATAATTGGTATCCCAGGTGGGGAACAGGTGGGGGGAAAATGAATATTGATTATTTGGTTTTAATGTCCCCTAATTCAAAATAAAAACATTTCGCGTCCCTGGGGGTGAAGAGGTATATTTTGAAAATTTTAATTTTGTAGGGGTAGGGGTTAGACCCCATGTGTTATTTAGAAAGTTAAGGAGCGAAATGTAAAATATGGGTTTAGCAAAAAAACCGGTGAAAAAATATCATGCCCTGCCGCTTTTATCGAGTGGGTAAAGTAAAAGGTATGGCTAGCCGTTGTGGACAAAACCACACTTATTAGAAAACAGTAGGGCCTACATTTGGAAAAATTAATGAGAATGAATGAGTCATTACCCTGATAAGCTAATAAACTCTACCGGGCTTCAGTGTCAGTCTTGTCTTGTTGCAGAGTCGTAGTTCTGGAGACCCTCCTCTTGAATAATTGCTTCTTGATAAGTTTGTGAGTGGAGTGTTTTTCAAAGCCGTTCATCTGGGCCGCCTCCTTGATCCTCTTGAACTCTTCTATCCTTTTCTCCTGGCTTAGAGGTATGTTTATGGCCCGAGCGATCATATGGTTAAATACCGCTGTCTTATGTCCGTAGCAGTGGTTAGAATCTTGTCTAATGTAGAATGGTGTGTAATTCGTCTTCACCTCCTCCCAGAACAAAGACCTCCAAACAATGTGTAAAATTCAGCTTGTAAGAAATATTATAAAGATCTCTAAACAAGACTTATTGTAAAATGACACCAGAATTTTCGAAACTATTAAAAACACCAAAAAATTTAAGAAAATGATTGTTTTTACCTAAAAGATGATAAGAGTCACCCGTATCACTGGTTAGAATCTTGTCTAATGTAGGATGGTGTGTAATTAGGCTTCCTGTAGATGTCAAAGGCAAGCCGGTCCTCCTCTCTGCTGACCATCGCATCTAGGAAGGGCAAAGAACCTCCTTGTTCGCTTTCAACTGTAACTTTAGCAGTGGGACTCAAACAATTGAGTCTGTCGTGGAGTAGATCTATTTCATCCACCTGCTAGATAGCGAAGATGTCATCCACATACCTACACTAATCCTCCGGAATATAGCTGAGATGTCGTGGGCCTTGTTTTCGAGGTGATGAAGGTAAAGATTGGCCAGAAACGGGCTTAATCAACTCCCAATGGGAGTGCCTTGTTCCATGTTAAAGTACCAGTTGTCATATTGAAAATAGTTGTTGAAACTCACTAATCTACAAATTAGGAGGATATTCCTCACCACAGCCATTGGAACATCGTTATGGTGTAGCACGTCCTCTAGGATGAACAAAGTCTCATTGTTAAGTATATTTGGGAACATTGATGTGACATCAAATGACACCATTATGTGTTCAGGGATTGTGATGTTGGTGAGTTTCTTAGTATATTTAAAACTATTTTTGATCGAGTAATTATGTCCCGGTAAAATCAGTTTTTTGAAAAACTACTTAATACTCTAGCTATTATGCTTGTGGTTGAGTTAGTATTGTCCACAATGGGACTCATTTTATTACCAGGTTTGTGTGTTTTTGGTAGGCAGTATAGAGGCAGGAGCCTTGGAATGGTCGGAATAAGATTCCTAGTTTGACTATCCTTGAAGAAGGTTTTGCATTCTTTAATGGTATTTTGGTCTTCTTGATAAGTGAGTTCGATGGATTTTGGGGGGAATTGGTGTAAGAGCCTTGTTGGAGAAAATCAGTGATTTCATCACGGTAAGTGTTTTTTGTCTAAGATGACAATGTGGTGACTCTTATCATCTTTTTAAGTTTTTTGGTGATTTTAATAGTTTCTAAATTCCTGGTGTCATTTTGCAATAAAACAGCGGTATTTAACCATCTGATTGCTCGCGCCATTATCATACCTCTAAGCCAGAAGAAGAGGATAGAAGAGTTCGAGAGGTTCAAGGAGGCGGCCCAGATGAACGGTTTGAAAAACACTCCACTCACAAACTTATCAAGAAGCAACTATTCAAGAGGAGGGTCTCCTGGACTACGACTCTGCAACCAGACAAGACTGGCACTGAATTTTTTAGTATTCCATACAATCGCCCTTTGATTAGGGGATTGGAGAAGATTTTCAAGAATTTGACTCAAGCTAGTTTTTAATAGCAAACTCTCGCTGAAACGGCTGCTTGGAAGTCCCAAAGATGGTATACCATCACACAAAAGATCCGGGATATACCTGCTTCATTGTGGAATGTGTCCCCAAGCAATACATAGGCCAGACCCGTCGAAAGTTGGAAACCAGTGCCAGAGAGCATCTGAACCACATTAAAAAAACAGACCTAACAGGTCATCGATGGCTGACCATATTTTACAAACTGGGCACAATTTTAATATAGACCAGCTTCAGATCCTGCAGATGGTAGATGAACCCAAGAAACTGGATTTTTTGGAGTCCTTGGAAATCTTAAAAACCAGGACGATTCATTGCTCAAACTGGACACTGGACCCTTAGACCTCTTCCCATGGAAAAACATATTTGAATATAGTAAGAAAACCTCTGGTACCTAGCAGAGCTTTCTCCTAGTTCGCGTTTCTCGATTCCAATGGCATTCCAGACTTTCCTTCCTACTCCTATTGTCATTGGTACATCTTCTCTATATATACCTCAAAATTTTCTCTGTAAATTTGATTTAAACTGATGATGGCTACTATGTAGCCGAAATGTACATTTATTGAATGTGAAATAAACTTCTTGTGGAAATAGTGGAACCAGTCTTCTCTTTCTCCTCACCAAAGCATCCGCAGATCAGCAACATCAGTCTCTGTTCTTATTTATATTTTCTATATATTTTAAGTCAGACTAAGAGGAATATTCATACCATATAAAAATATACTGCCCACAGGAAATATGGTAGATCTGATGAATTATAAAAAAGGATTTTCGGAATTTTTATCTTATCTTCAGTTTGTAAAAATTTTTGAATGAAATTTCAGTTAAAACAAAATTATTAAAGACATTAGGCACCTTCGGCAAATCAGAAATCTCGCGAGACGCTAGTAAATCTCGCAAGACGCTGTTCGGTAAGCTAGTGCTAACGCCACCTCGCGCGCGTGATCTTGTTTGGCAAGTCAGTATTCTTGCTAGAATTTAACCTACCAAGCAAGTAACTTTCTTCCTTACTAGACTGCAGATTCTAGCCGACAGAAACATGGCGACCTCCACAGATTTGATGGCGACCTCCGCAAATATGATGTGTATCAAAAATTGCATTATTAATAAAACGATGACTATTATTATAACAAGAATATAATACTTAATACATTAATAATTAAATCATTTAACATCGTTAATGAACGAAAATAACATTAAATTATCTTTTCATCCGTTCTGGCATTAATTTATTTATCAACGTGTGTTTATTATTATCTTTATCTATATACTAGCAGAGGACCCGGCGTTGCCCGGGATAATTACGCTTGTAGGTAAAAAACTCAAAAAGCTAAATTAAACCTCCAAATTGATTAAAAAATAAATAACTTAATCAGTACAATATAGAGCGACGGGACTATCCATTCTAAGAAAAATCCGAAAAACAGGAATTTACCTCTTCACTGAAAAAATCTATTCTAGGTGATATACCGACTCTTGATTTACCGAAAAAAAATTTTTTAAAGGCTTACAATACATGGACCTCTCCAAGGATGCATTCTAGTCTAAATAATTTTTTACTCACGTAATCTTACTTTAGATGTACACTTGATGTTGTTGCAATTTCCTTTCTTCTTTCGATGTCTTGAAGCAAATATTGGCCATTCATCACTTTGTGTAGTCTAGCGGTCGCCGATTCTTGTATTTATTTGCTTACCATTTGCTCAATACAGCACGGAGCTAAAGGAGTGCTTCTTCTATCGTCTTTCACTCTTTCCCAATAAACTGCTAAATCATTATCTCCAGTTATTGATCATTTCTAAAGATTTTCAAGAAATTTTTTAGTACTAAGAATTCTCTTTTCTAAGAAAAGCCTGAATAACAGGAATTCTACGCATTGAATTCTATATTGCACAACCTTTGCCTTGCATTGTTGGTCATGAGACATATATAGTTGATCCTTGCATAGTGTTGGTGCATTGCGTGTTGACACCATTGTTGATACCTATTGTTGCACAAACTTTTATTTGCATTGTTGGCTTGAGATATATATTCTTGGTGTGTGCAGAGTGTTTGTAAATTGCGTGTTGATACTATCTATTTATATATATAAAGAAGGATGTTTGTGGGTGGGCCTGTTTGTCTGTACGTTTTTTATACAAATCTACAGTTTTATTCCGATCTTGATGAAATTTCGTAAACATGACCTTCAAAGCATGAGGAAGGTCACTGTCTACCTCAGATTTCGGAAAAATAATAATTATCGATAAAAAATCGATATTCATGGTTATGGCAGGGCATATTAATGAAAAATATCTCATGACCAAAAATGCAAGGCAAAGTGTGTGCAACAATAGGTATCAACAATGGTATCAACACGCAATGCACGAACACAAGGCAGGGATCAACAATCAATATCTCATGACTAACAATGAAAGGAAAAGTTTGTGCAAGTGTAATTATCCCGGGCAACGCCGAGTACCTCTTCTAGTCTTCTATATATATAAAGAAAGATGTTTGTTTGTTTGTGGGTTTGTGGGTTTGTTTGTTTTTTATACAAATCTACAGTTTTATTCCGTTCTTGATAAAATTTCGCATACATGACCTTCAAAGCATGAGGAAGGTCACTGTCTACCTCAGACTTCGAAAAAAAAATAATTATTTATAAAAAATCGATATTCATGGTTATGGCAGGGCATATTAATGAGAAATATCTAATGACCAACAATGCAAGACAAAGTTTTTGCAACAATAGGTATCAACAATGGTGTCAACACGCAATGCACCAACACTATGCAAGGATCAACAATATATATCTCATGACCAACAATGCAAGGCAAAGCTTGTGCAATATAGAATTCAATGCATAGAATTCCTGTTATTCAGGTTTTTATTAGAAAAGAGAGTTCTGAGTACTTAACAATTTCTTGAAAATCCTTAAAAATGATTAGTAACTGGAGATAATGGAAAATTAGTAGACTATTGAGAAAGAGTGCAAAGACGACAGAGTAAGCACTCCTTTAGCTCCGTGCTGTATTAAGCAAATGGTAAGCAGGTCAATAGAAAAATCGGCGATCGCTAGACTACAAAAAGAAATGAATGTCGAAGTTTTGCTTCAAGACATCGAGAGTGGAATTGCAAAAACATCAAGTGTATATCTAAAGTAAGATTACGTGAGTAAGAATTATTTAGACTAGCAGTGGCATCCTTGGAGAGGTCCATCCATTGTGAGCCTTTAAAATATTTTTTTTTGAATTTTCATTAATAATTTTTACTATATTAATTCTAAGCGTTATCATATGTTTATTTTTTAGATATTGCAAAATTTAATCAAAAAAAAAAGAAGTCCGAGCCACGCCGGAGTTATCACCTAGCATATCAGATCCAAACATTTCCTAAAAATCCATTTTGACCATATTCTGGGGGAATGTGTATATTTTGGTAACTGAGATGTTTTAATGTGATGATTGAACGTTCGTTTAAAGAATTTTTAATAATGAGCATAAAATGATGATGCAGTGACAGAATATTAATAATGCAGCGTCTATTGATGAGGCAAAGGAGTAACGCGTGTCTCCCTTAAGCTCCCTATCAAACGTCCAGATGACTGGCAAAAATTTATGTGTCTGGAAAGGAAAGCGAAAGAACGAGTATTGCTCAGAGAAACTATGAAACTTAGAAAAAGCTCTATGGTATAGGAAACATCTGAACAACGGGAGTTTTGAACAGAGCAAGAGGGTATAAGAGCTTCTATGTCAAGGGCAAGAAAAACTTGAGTCTAAAATATCTGGTGATGCTCCGCAGTAGTGAGGCAAGTCAAGAATAGTTTAGATGCTCCGGTATGTCACCTGAATTCATGTTTTTCGTATTTTTCGTAGAATGGATAGTCCCTTTGCTCTGTGTTGTATTGATGGAGTTATTATTTAACCAATTGGGAGTTATAATTTAATTTTATGAGATCTATCTCTTTACCTACAAGTGCAATTAACCCTCTTGAAAATCTTTAAAAATGATCAGTAACTGGAGATAATGGAGAGTTAGCAGACTATTGAGAAAGAATGGAAACTCGACAGAGGGAAGCACTCATTTAGCTCGGTGCTGTATTGAGCAAATGGTAAGCAAGTAAATAGAAGAATCGGCGATGCTAGAATACACAAAGTGTTGAAATGCGAAATTTTGCTTCAAGACATCGAGAGAAGAGTCGGAGTTGCAACGACATCAAGTGTACATCTAAAGTAAGATTACGTGACTAAGAAATTATTTAGCCCAGCGGTGGCATACATGGAGAAGTCCATCCATTGTGAGCATTTTAAAAAATTTTTTTTCGAAATGTCATTATGAATTTTTATTCCATTAATACTATGCGTTTTCATGTGTTTATTTTTACGATATTGCAAAATGTGTTTACCTACATATGTAATTATCCCGGGCAACGGCGGGTACCTCTGCTAGTCTAAATATATAAAGACGGATGTTTGGTCGTTTGTTTGTGGGTTTGTGGGTTTGTTTCTTATACAAATCTACAGTTTTATTCCGATCTTGATGAAATTTTGCATACTTGACCTTCAAACCATGAGGAAGCTCACTGTCTACCTCAGATTTCGAAAAAATAATAATTATTGATAAAAAATCGATATTCATGGTTACTGCAAGGCATATTAATTAGAAATATCTCACGACCAACAATGCAAGGAAAAGTTTGTGCAACAGTAGGTATCACCAATGGTGTGAACACGCAATTCACCAACACTATGCAGAGATCAACAATATATATCTCATGACCAACAATGAAAGGCAAAGCTGGTGCAATATAGTTAAGGTTCAATTGGTACAATGCATAGAATTCCTGTTATTTAGGCTTTTCTTAGAGAGGAGAGTTCTTAGTACTTAACAATTTCTTGAAAATTATAGAAATGATCAGTAACTGGAGATAATGCAGAGTTAACAGACTATTGAGAAAGAGTGGAAAGACGACAGAGGAAGTGGTCCTTTAGCTCCGTGCTGTATTGAGCAAATGGTAAGCATGGCAATAGAAGAATCAGCGACCAGTAGACCACACAAAGAGCTGAATGGCCAAGTTTTGCTTCAGGACATCGATATCGGGATTTGCAACAACATCCACGGGAACATCTACAGTAAGATTACGTGACTAAGAAATTATTTAGGCTAACAGCGGCATACATGGAGAGGGCCATCCATTGTGAGCATTTAAAATTTTTTTTCCGAATTTTCATTATGATTTTTTACTTAGAATGGATAGTCCCTTCGCTCTATATTGTAGTGATTGAGTTATTATTTAACCAATTTGGAGGTTTAATTTATCTTTTTCAGGTTGTTCTGTTTACCTTCAAGCGTAATTATCCCGGGCAACGCCGGGTCCTCTACTAGTAACTTTTATATAATTTTAATAAATCATATCTATAAAAATTGTCGGGTTTAGTAGGCAAAGGAACACTTGGAAAGATTAGTTGAATCATTAATTATTTATTATTATTTCCTTTCCAATTCCTACTAGAAACGGCGATAGAAATTCGAAGAACGCCATTTTGATTAGCCCGACTTGCGAGTCAAGCTGTTCGGTAAATCTGCAGCAAGAAATTCTGTCGGCAGCAAGAAGTCACGTGACTACGCTAGATTCTGGTCGCGAGATTTCTGATTTGCCGAATGCGCCTATAATAAAACTATCATTCAGACGAATAACAATATCTCCTCAATTTTAATATCACATATTGTTTAGATTTCTTTGTTTTATTATGTCTTCAATTATTTTGTTTTAACTGAAATTTTATTCAAAAATTTTTACAAATTAAAGATGGGATAAAAATCCCAAAAACGTTTTTTATAATTCATTCCAATTTTGTTATCAACCTGCTACTGATCAACGGACTTTCATCTAGATTTTCTTCTCCTGTTTACTGTGTTTCTTTCTGTGTTTTCGTGTAAAATTTCTTCTCAAGACCTTCTTTTCATCTGTGTTTCGTCTACATAAGCTCCACAAGACCTTCATTTCATCTGTGTTTTGTCTTCTTCAATATTTATATTTCTCCACATCGCCTGACTTTTTAAAACTGCTTTAATTATTTATTTTATTTCTATTTCTTTGAATCATTTTAAATCATTTTTTAAATTAATTATACTGGAGTTATCATTTTTTAAATTAATTATGCTGGAATAAAACTCAGATAAGTCAAAACGGTGTTCTACCATCCTCAGATAGAATAAATCATTAGATAAACACCAGAATAAACCACAGATATCTTGATAAAGCCATTTATGCCCATAAGGCGGGAAAGCGGCACCCGTTGACACATGCGCACTACGCCCAAGGCCAACTAGAAATAGGTCAACTCAAGTGCCGCGGCCGGCAAATAAGCCAGGCAGCAAACTTGAAATTTGTTCAACTTTTGCTGGTTGCCGTTCTCAGCGAGTTTAGGCTCATCCATGATGACGGATCACAATTTTATTGTGAAATAGAATAAAGAGAATACACTTCAGTTTGTATTTGTGAAAATATAAATTACTATTAGGTTTTAGCTTTTCACATTGTTAAATAGATATGTTTGGTTAAATTTTATTTAGATAATTCAGTTGGAAATTAGCAAGTTTCGAACTTACTTTTCGATCGCTTTGATTGGAAATATTGCCGATCGATGTTGGCGACAATCAAATTTTAAAATAATCTTGAAGACTTTTTATAAATACGAGAAAAATATGCACACTGAACAATCATAAATAAAACTAGAGTGTTATTGTACGCTCTCTTTTGTTATGTTTTAATTATGCTTTCTCAGCTTCATATAATTACAGTTCAACTTCTTAATAACGAACTCTGATACAAAAAAATAAACAAAACAATTCGGAATTCCCAACTGTGCCAATAGGCCTTTCAACAGTGATATAACAAATTCCGAATTGTCTCAGATATGGAAAATTTCGGATACTACAAATTTCTATAGACCATGAAGTTCGTCCAAAGTTTTACTGCAATAACTTAAGATCGAAACGACGCCGCCATTAGATTTCTCTTCCCTTGCCGCTTCTCGCGTGGGTGGCAGAGGAGGCAGGAGGGGGAAGGCAGAAAAAGACGCTTTTTCGCTTTGCCGGCCCTGGGTAAACCGGGCATAATGCTCGTATCATATCCACCTAGATAGTAAAACATCCTTCTTTACAATCTACGGGACTATGCTCGTATACTGAACCATTTCGCTCAAATCTACGACCGTAAAT
Source organism: Rhysida immarginata (assembly GCA_023313115.1). Taxonomy (NCBI): domain Eukaryota; kingdom Metazoa; phylum Arthropoda; class Chilopoda; order Scolopendromorpha; family Scolopendridae; genus Rhysida; species Rhysida immarginata. The sequence continues at coordinate 15,972 of JAHWFO010049636.1, forward strand.
GGCGGTACTTCCGGTCCGCTTCGATTTGAAAATGCCATCAAAACCATAATCTTTCGTGTTATATAATTAACATTTTAAACTACGACGTTAGGAATAAGTTTTAGGTTGAGAGGGAACAGCAGATTAGATCTAGATTAGCTGTCTGTATCTCATTTTCAATGATCAAAAGGAGAAACAAAACAGAAGTTTTGCATCTCTGAGGTCTGAGTTCTCCTGCTGCATTTGTTTTTCGCGTTCGGTTTTTCTGCCGTGTCACACTTTCAACACCAACAATGACTGGAATGTTTTTGTTTGTTTTTATTCACAGTAGAGGGTTTTCTCTTATCATTGTAGGCTATGCAATGACTGGAATGAATACTTTCATTTTTTCACAATAGAGGGAAGCAAATGATTCATTTTTTCACAATATCAAATTACTTGCGTCTGGAGACAGGAAATGATTCTCTTGTTGATTGGTCGAGAAAACACATCACTCACTCCGTTGTTAGGGGAGGACCTTCAAACCTTATATTCTCATAATGACTCCACAATTTCTATAAAAAATATTGAGAGGAGTCAATACATCACTTTTGTTTGCTGGAATAAATGCTACAGCCATTTCTTTGTTTTTAGAAAACAACTAATGTCTTTTAAAAGGCTTAACCAACATTCTTATAAAATAAGTGCCCCTCTATGTATTTATTTTTACAATGAAAAAACAATTAAAACCTTTTTCTGTTTGGGGGGAATGAGGATCAGTTAATATCTCCAAAATAGCTCATCATTGGTTGGCAAATAAACTATTTACAAAAATTATTCGAATTTATTGAGTTTAGTTCAACTGTATGAATGCTATAGCCATTTCTTCATTATAAGAAAAAAGTTAATGTCTCTAAATAGATTGATCAGTTGTCATAAAAATACGTCAAGATACACTTTAAGATACCTTCTAAATATGTATTAATTTTAGTTGGTTCTGCTACTTGAACTTTTAGAGGAGTTAGCTGCACAAAATTGGCCACATACATACAAACATACGAACTAGAGCGTACGATTTTGGACGGGTAATAAAAGCATACGGGTACATGGTGTACCTGTGACTTAAATATCCGTATTTTTAATACACGTGTAATGATGAATGACGGTACCGTCATCTGTGTCCGTCCAAGACATTTAAGCTAAAATCACGCTGCAAACGATATGTTTGTTTTCTGAAAAACAGTAGTCTAATAAAACTAAAAACTTTATATAAAAAGTATTTATTTTTTAAACAGTTATGTAAATTATTTTCTGTTTTAGGTTAACCTTGTACATTAAAACATTATTTTTGGAGCAAATTTGATATGATGATTTTTCCATTCTTTTTACTATTAAGTAATAAATAATATTATAACTGGAGATAAACCTACCAAGCATCAGGTAAAGATTTTTCAATAGAAAAAAAATCTTTTTTACTATTGATTAAACTGTAGGAATTTTCATGTAGGTTCTTTTACATATCACAGTCAATCCTAGGCCTTTTTTTATGAAACTCAATAACTTCTTCCCTCTTTTGAATGCTCTAATGGCATTCTGTTAAATAATTTTTAAATGAAACCATGCAGTTATAATACGAGATGGTAAAATTTTGTGAATTGGCATTCAATTTCTTCAGTTCTTAATGATAGTGTGTGATATACGAACCTCACTGAGCTTAAATGGTTTATTCCTCTTATACAAATATAAATTTACAAAATTTTACAAGTGATCATGGTAGAAATTTAAGTATATTTATCAGTGATTTGAACCAAATCATTTTATAACTTATAATTTTAGAAAATAAGACATCTTACTGTGATCATTTAATTGTTATGATTAGAAATTGTACAAAGTGTAAGTGTATTGTTTTTATTTCTTGAATATTATTTTGATTGTGTTTTTCTTTCTGATATCTGTTTCAACAATTTAAACGGTTGAGTATCCATGGAACCGAAATATACGTGTATTTTGGTATACGTGAAATATGGAGATCTAATATGAACATACGTAGAGACTTTAAGGTTCCTTGTCAGCGCCAGTGTAATTCTGTCGTAACTGCGCCAAAATATGTAAGGGTTCCCGTTTAATACAGTCGTGCTGTGCCACTGCCAGTTAGATGGAAATTTTGAAGGATAAGCCAATTAGGTGATTAATCGTAATAAGGACCCCACATAGAGTTTCGTCCGCAACAGCTTCGGCCTGAAGGAGGCGAGGAGAGATAGAGAGACTCAAGTATTTTAGGTTAAAATAAAAAAAGGAATTTTTTCATGGGATTGAGTATATATCGTAATAATGTTTGAGCAACCTGTGCCCATTCTACTACGGCCTAGTAAAGAATTAATAATTTCAAAGAGTCTAAACATGGTAAATTGTTAAAATTTGTTGTGTTGTAAAGTCTCTACCAATTTTATCGATAGAAACAGCACTATGGATCCCTTACTGAACGATGTTAAATTGTACCCAGTGAAATAGTAACAATGGAAAACGCTTTTATGGCCAGGGAATCGAAAATTTATAACTCACATGAGTAGATAGAGTCCTCAACTACGCGCATATTAATGAGGTGGGCGTGGCCAATTTTTAATGATATGCGCGTGGATTTCCACCAATCAGCGTGCAGTATTCACCCCACGTGACCCCCCACCTCCCCTTCCCTCTTTCCTGACGTCACAGGCGTTCAGCCAATCCGCATACAGAAGACATCTCACGTGATCCACCACCTCATCCCCCCTTGTTTTTGGGTGTGGGCCTTTTAATTTGGGTGTTGGCTTTTAATTTGGGCGTTGGTTATTTAATTTGGGCGTTGGTCTTTTAATTTGGGCGTTGGTCTTTTAATCTGGGCGTTGGCCTTTTAATTTGGGCGTTGGCCTTTTAATTTGGGCGTTGGTCTTTTAATCTGGGCGTTGGCCTTTTAATTTGGGCGTTGGCTTTTAATTTGGGCGTTGGCCTTTTATTTGGGCGTTGGTCTTTTATTTGGGTGGGGCCTGGAATAAAATTAATTTCATCATCCTCTGATATACCTCTGGTGCTGGTGCTGGTGCTGGTGCTGGGGGGTTAGAGGGGTCCTAATGCTCTCAGCAAAAGCCACTTGGGTGATTCTGGCTTACAAGTGAACACCTCTTGACGGGCTTATATACCGTGAAAATCATGAACGTTTGCCAAAAGTGTGCATGAAACTGTAAATCGACCCATTTATTGACTTCGGGTGGAAATCTTGAATGTTTGGCAAAAAGTTAGCACGAAAGTGTAAATCCACCTATGTGGGTGCTTTTCGGTGAAAATCATGAACGTTTCGCAAAAAGTGTGCATACTTTTCGGGTAGCGGCTTTCATACTGGCGCCTCAGCGGATTACCTTATTACTAATGCACTACGGATTGCCTAATTACTAATTCACTATTGTTTCTAGGGTAACCAAATTTTTCCAAACTCTTTTACAATGTCTTCTACGACTGCTGTTTCAAATAAATACAGATGTGTTCTTTACATAACTTAATTTTGATTTTCAACTAATGGATACAGTGTTTCAATGGATAGGGGGTGCAGCTAAGGTGGGACTAATGTTGTCTGAACTCTCATATCATTGCTTATAAACACAACGAGGTCACACAAATTGATGAAAGGGTCATATTCATTCACTTTTTAAAAGCTTATTTTTAAAGCTGGGCTATTAGGAATTTTGTTTTTATTTTCAGTTTTGCCTCTCTCACTGATTACCATTGCTCACATGAAGGTTTGTTTGTTTTTTTTTTTCTAACGGTTGTACCGGGTTGAAATGTTAAATAAAAACACAAACTTCACATTTCTCAATGTTGCTGAGGCATACTTGACTCTCTCTCTATACAAAATTTGTACAATTTTGGCTCATAGAGGTTGATAAACGCATTGCTTGATTCCTCAAGCTCGCGATATTCAGTCGCCCATCCCCTCTCTCTCTCTCTCTCTCTCTCTCTCTCTCTCTCTCTCTCTCTTTCTCCATCCACCTACATAACCAATACAAGTTTGGCAAAATGTTGTTTAAATTGTATTCTAAAAAATTGTTTTCGCTCTCTCACTTAGGATATTAGGATACGAGAGAGATATGCTGCGTACTGTTTATTGTGCAAAAAGTATGCATTCAATTTAAGGCTATGGTCACATATCGTTAAGTTCTCAAAGTCGCGCGCTTATTGGTTTGTTTTACAGCTTGTATTTTATAATTTTTACAGCTTGTATTTTATAATTTTTACAGCTTGAATTTTTTAATTTGTACTTAATAAAAGGCTGTACGTGGACGGTGTTTTCGTTTAACGTCACTCTACAATTCATGAGCTGATGACGTTCGCCCATTTAAGGCTATGGTCACAGGCGATGATTTAACAACACTCATCACAAGTCGTTAAGTTCTCAAAGTCGCGAGCTTGTTGGTTTGTTCTGCCGTTCGAATTTTATAATTTTTACTTAATAAAATCTGTGTGGGGGACTGTGCTGTCATTTTACGACTCTCTACAATTCGCGAGCTGATGACGTTCGCGTATGCGAGCATCGTGATTCCTGCTGAGGCGCTCACGTCCACGTTGTTTCTCGGGCATGCTTTCTCAATGACGTGGCCTCCTGGGTTTGTTTTTCTGTTTAACTACCCTGATTTTTTACTTTTAAAGTTTTGTCAGGGGTTTGTAGGCTCGTTTCACGGCCTTTTTACCAGGTGTTGCAATGGGATTGATGTTGCACATGTGTGTGTGTGTGTGCGCGGGCTCAAGTTTTGGGATAGGGTTGACGGCCAGGTCACGGGCGCTGGGCGCTGTTTGTTCAGCGCGTTCGCTCGCGGGTTGCAATGTTCATGTGTTAGTGTTTTGCTTAAAAAAGAAAAAACGGTGTCTTCAGCCAAAGATATATGTGATATGTTTTCTGTACTTTGTTAGGTTAAGCTGCTCTTTCATCGTTTTTTTTTTTGTTTTTTTTTTGTTTTTCTCCTAATTAAATTCTCTCCCCGCTAACATATTTGCACACAGGTGGTGTCGAGGTGTTCGCACGAGGGCTAATCGCTGTGTACAGAGCCATCAGTCGCTACTTTCGACGCGCCGGCTAATTCAAACTAAAAATCTACGCATCTGACAATTCAGGGTATTTGAAATACGTTTTGTTTGTTTGTGATGTATCGGCGTTTTCACATTACTTTCAGATTTTTCATCTAATTTAAAAAAAAAAAAA
>JAHWFO010049636.1:36988-67349 GCA_023313115.1 Rhysida immarginata
TTGAGAATCAAATGTATACCGTATTTTAAATTTACTTGTCATTTATATGCCTGAAATATATCTTTGGTTAAGGAAAAATATTTGTGTAAAAAAGCCAAATTGATGTAAATTTTCTCGCGAAAGATTTAATATAATAAGTTTTTTTTTTGTCGCCTGGAAAATATGCTGCATTTTTACTACAGCTTAGATAAAAATAAATTCCAAAATTTACTTTTTAATTCCAATAAATAATTTGAGAATAAATTTTTATTGTTACATTTTGCTTTCATTGCAATGTAATATTTTTTAATGACAATTACTAGGCGTGCGATGGCGCCACAAGTCTGATCGTCTTGCAGGCGTTACATTAAGATCAAAGGTTCCGACGCCACGGTCACTTCTTCCTGATTTACGTTCTTTGGTAGAGCTTGTGAGATAGCTACGCACACAAAAAAAAGAAAAAACATGGCCGACGTATTCGCTATTCTGCATTCAATCGGAGCATTGGAAACAACGAAAAGGCGTTGTTTGAGGAGGCAACGAGCTTTACGAACGCTTATTGATGCACTCGAACTTCATGAGGAACATTTTCGTCACTTATTTCGACTACCTAAGGATTTGGCAAAAATTTTGATAGACAACCTTCGACCGATTTTAGGGGATCAAACTCGAAGATCAGCTTTAAGCCTATATAATAGATGGATAATTTGCACTAACTGCACAAGCGCGCGATGACTGATCACGCAACCTCGGTAAATGACATTTTTATTAATTTAGCCTTTTACTCGTAACCAAATAGAAAAGGGGTTATATATCAGCTGGTTAAAGCGGGGCCTCTAAACATCATTTCACTTACCGTAAATACTGTATTAAGCGCCCTGGCGCTTATTTGCCAAAATTCAGCGGACCCCCAGGCGCTTAATTCAGGCGCTCATAAAATTCTGCATAATTTTGTTGTAAAATATTATTTCAAAATATTAAATTTTCCAAGCAGGAGAAGTGGTATTTAATAAAACGGATCACACAACAAAATTTATATAGATTTAAAATAACTGAAGTTTTCATGTTTTATCAGGCATGTTGCTTGACTGAATCCAAAATTAAAAGCAAGAAATTAGAAGACAATCATGCTGGTATCTAATTTCCGGTTAAGCAGTGGCAGTTGGGAGAGCAAAAATACCCGTGAGAAAGCAGCAAGAGAGGAAAAAAAATCCACGAAATGAACTGAAATAAGCGCCCGGGCGGTTATTGAAGGTCCGGCGCTTATTTGTAAAAATTTGGTAGACCCCCAGGTGCTTAATGCAGGTGGGCCGGTATTTCAGGTCCGGCGCTAAATACAGTATTTACGGTACCTTGGTCGTGCGAATGTGCGGATAGTACAAATTAACCCATTTTCCATTCCCTATTTGATTTCTTTGCTCTGACGCAAGAATTCAATTTCCTTCCTAAATCACCCCATAGTTCTTCGTAAGCTCGTTATCAAATTTTCCTTCATACATTTGTGTACTGATAGAATTTTATTTTCAGTCTCTATTTCGGTCAATGATGATAGAGATTGTTGAAACACGAACAGTTTGTCAATAAAATAAAATTTCGTTTTGCTCTCTGTGATTCTTTTCTTTTGCCTCCATATTGAGCGATCGTTTGGGAACAATTTGCACTTTTTTGATTGGTTCTTGATGAATAGTCTCGATTCCAGATTCTTAGAAATGTCGAAACTCGTGTAAGTGGACGTACTTCCTCTCACCAGTCGTTTCGTTTTGTAGTCTGAACTGCAGAATAGCAATCGTGTGAATCAAAATCCAGGGGGATGAAACTCATAGCTTTTTCTGTCAAACTAAGATGGCGGCGCTATGAAGACTGCTTGCTAATGTTTTCTGCATTTTGGCGTTTTAAACATAAATGAGTAAATAAAATAAAATATTTATGATGGAATTTGATAAAAATAAATTAAATAAATAAAAACTACCTAAAATTTAATTAAAATATAAAATAACATAATACATTTATTAAATGATAAACATATACAATAAATAAAACAAATTAAATTAAAGTAAATAATTAATGCACAAGTTAATAAAAAAAAATTCAGTAAAATAACAATAAAATTTAATCATTGCGTTGAAGACATTGTTGTTACAAAATGCGTCTGCGAAAACAAAATTAATTTCACGTATTGCTAAATCGGAAATATCTTATCTTTTTTTTATATACATAATTGATTTTACCACTTTGTAGAATCACCTTAATAACAGTCCCAATTCTTTTGGGCGATGTTATTAGTAATGTCAGGGCAAATTTCCTGTGTAATATATTTCTAACGTTCAGTGAGATTTTTTTGTCCTTTGTCAACGATTTCTGTAGTCTATTTATCATGATTGCCCATAGATTTTCGATTAGATTCATGGCAGGCAAATTTCCTGGCAATTTCAGGACAATTATTTCTCTTTTCCGATTTTTTGGATGTATAAGCTGGTACACTATCCTGTTTGAAAGTAACATCTTTGGATGAACAGATGTTCTCAATAATTGAGTGACAAAGAATTCCATCATTTCTGTATAAACTTCTGTATGGAACCGGATGTTCACAAAAAAAAAAAATCAATTCACGAATACTTTGACTAAACAACTTTTTTCCGGGAATTGGCACAATATTAAAACAGGGTGAAATAACAAAGGCAAATTACCAGAAAAAATAATAAAGGGAAAAATATGGATAATAGTATTAAGAATAAAGAAAAGAAATTTCCATGATAAAGAAAATTGCTTCTAAGAATGGCTACAGCCCCAACACTATCACAGACCTTCTTAGGAAAAGGAAATTTAACAAATTTATTACGGACATCACTACCCTTCGAAAATCTAAATCAAATAGAAGGACCATCTCCTTACCTTAAATAAACAACTGATTAAAGGTTTTAATTCAGTTTTTAAACTACACAACGTTTCCCTTTGTTTTGGAACCCAAAACAAGTAAGATTCTTACTAGGCAATCCTAAGGACAAGGTTCCCCAGCTTCAGAAATTTGGTGTCTATGAAGTACAATGCCCCCAATGTCCAAAGATTTACAAAGGTCAAACTTCTCGTAGCATTTTAACCCGTTTCAAGGATCATCTGCACCACACAAAATATGGTAGAAGCAACCTCTCCGCCGTCGCCAAACATTCACTAGACACAGGACATGACGTCTCCATAAACAATTTGAAGCTTGAAAAATCAATAAACAAAATAAGACTGCTGGACGCTTTCGAGAGCATGGCCATTCAATCAACCGACAGCAATAATTTACTTAATTCTGATGGGGGCCCAATCAGTGACTCCCAATTAATTCAATGGTGGGTCGGCTTAACCGATCATTGAATTTTTCCTTCTCTGTTTTTTGACTTAATTCTATGATTGGCTTGTTTTCGCTTTAAATACTCGTCCCCCCTTTACTTCAATCACGGACGATCAGGACGATCAAAACGGTCTACTCTCATTTCACGGTGCGCCCTTTTCAGGGCGATACTCACCTCCTGTTACGTCTTATGTACTGGTCTCTGGCGTTGGAATTAATATTCCCGTAAATCAGTACGTCGAGACGCTCATTATCCATCCTTCTGGGTCGCTGGCATTGGGATTAATTTCCTCGCAAACCTAACTAAGGAAATTTTTTCATATCATCTATTATTATTCTAGTCTATTATTATTCTAATCATTCACGAGTGGGTCCCTGGCGTAGAATTAATTTTCTCGCAAACCTGAATTGTTCATTTTTTTCTTAAAGCTAGGTGCGTCCTTCTTAGGACGGCTTCTTTAGCACACACCTAGTTGCGAGGTTACTCCCCCCCCCCCCCTGGTTCTAAACATTATATATGATGGCTTCGACCAAATTAACCACGTTGAAGTCGGCAAAGGAGTCTTTGCTAGCACCTGACAGTAAAAGTGTGTCCTGCGAAAGGGCCTATAGGGATGCTTGTTTGGATCTTAGGTTTGCTGCATTTGACCTAGTATTTAATGAAATGCTAGAAACTCTCAGGAATGATATAAACTCTAAGTACAATGCACTGGAGGCGAAGGTCGACTCCTTACGAACAAGTTTTGACGAGAAATTTAATGAAATCAACACGGAAATTCAAAACTCTCGTACAGACGTCATCAACAAGATAAATGATTTTAGAAAAGCCTTTGAGAAATGTTCCGGGACTCCAAAGGCGGGAAACTCCACGGAAGATAATAAGGTAAAAGAAAATTTTCAACCTATCTCGCTTGCTAACAAAGTGCATGGACTGGAGTCCATAGAAATAAGTGATGATCGTGACTGTTCGACAAATGGTGGCAACAAAATAAGCCATTCCGACGGAAGTGAAGGAGAAGTGGAAGACAGTGCCTGGCCAGTTGTTCGTAGCAAAAAAAACCCAGAAGGGGGACTAGGACGGAAAATTCCCAGATTAAGGTAAGTGAATAGAAAACTATTTACATTCCCCCTATTATCATTAGACATCACGGGAAACCGATTAAGGAAGTGCTAAATGAGATAAAAAATCACGTAACGTTAGATAAGATTACTGCACATACCGGACACTCAGACACTATCAAGGTTAAATGCCACGATGAGGAGACACATAAAACCCTCGTGTCAGGAATCAAAATGAATGGTGTGCTTAAAATCCAGCATCATCAGCTCAAATCTGAGAAACTGATAAAATACGTTGTCCGTAATGTAGATATAACGTATGACATGGAAGATTTTTGCTCAGACCTTAGAAACGCTAACTACTTCCCCGATAAGGCAGTTAGACTTAAAAAAGCAAATGGTGAAGTTGAGATGCCAATGGTTCTAGTACTCCTACAAAACACTGAGCATAATAAATATTTCCTAAATTTAAAGCGCATTGGTCCACTTGCTGTAACAGTTGTATTGTTTAGGGGCAACAAGAAGCCCTTACAATGTTAGAATTGCTTGCGTTTTGGGCACTTGTCTCACGGCTGCACCGAGTCGCCGCGTTGCAACAAGTGTGCGGGCGACCACATAGTCAAGGGACTGCACCAATATAAAAGGAAAAGATCCTCCTAAATGTATTCGATGCGAAAGCCAGCACACATCGAGTTATACTAAGTGTCCCAAATACCCACAAGTTAAAAGGAATAGAACTTCCAAAGTAGCTGAAGGAAGAACTTTTGCATCCGTTGCTTCTGCTTCTATTGGTAAGGGAGTCGCTGACCACGACAAATTGGTTAAAATTAAAAGGTATCTGGGTAACCTAATGAATATGTTGAAGGATAGTAGCAAAGTGTTGCCGCAGACCACTCAAACTGAGGCAAGACAATAATCATGGATAGACACCCCTACAAAGTTATAAATCAAGGTAAGTTACGTTGCACTATATGGAATGCGAGAGGCATTCCTCGCAAGTGTTATGAGTTCTACGATTTCCTCACAAGTTGGAACATTGGTGTTGCCTTCTTGTGCGAAACCCATCTCAAACAGAGTAAGGCTTTCAATCTAGCAGGGTACTTCATGTCAGTGGAAATCATGAAAGTTAAGCAAAAAGTGTGCACGAAAGTGTAAATCCACCCATTTGGTTGACTTTCGGTGAAAATCATGAAAGTTTGGCAAAAAGTGTGCACGAAAGTGTAAATCCACCCATTTGGATGCATATGTTTACCGGAAAGATAAGCCCCCTAAAAAAGCTTCAGATCCAGGCTCTGGTGGAATAGCTATTGTTGTAAAAATAGGTATTAATCACACTAAGATTGTCACACCTAACCTTGTCAATATGGAAGCAGTTTCCATTGTCATCAAAGATGCTGATGTTGGAGAGGTCAGGTTTATTTCCCTATACAACCCACCCAGGCACAAGTTAGACCCTCGCGACTTGGATGAACTACTGTCTGGGCCCACCCCAGTCGTTATGGCGGGTGATTTGAATGCGAAACACCCACACTGGAACTCCAGATGCACTAATCAAAGTGGCTTGGAACTTTATAGGTACATGGCAGATCAGATCGACACTTCCGTTATTGGCCCTCTTGAAGATACATACTACTGTGATCACTCACCCGCTAGTGACGTGCTCGACATTGCTGTTCTCAAGGGGTTTTTCAAACCCTACAATATTTTTACAGTAAATGCCTTATCATCTGATCACCTACCAGTTGCACTAAATTTTGAGGGGATAAATATCGACCTGAGAATAAATCTTCGTTATAAGCAGGACTGGAATTTTTTTAGAGAACTTATGAACGACAGTAACATTTCCTATCAGGATCCCGTCCCCAGCAGTGACATTGACGAAAATATCATAAAGGTCACTTACTCCACCAAGATGGCTACAAATGCTAGTGCTACTCCGGTGGATTGCAAGCGGCCAGACCATATGGAACGTCCTCCCTCCATCAGGCAACTCATCCACGAAAAAAAACACTTCAGAAGACTTTGGCAGCGTACCAGGTTTCTCCACATCAAGACAAAGTACAACAGGCTATCCCGCAAGGTAAGTGATCAGATTAAGGATTTAAGGAATCAAAGATGGAAAGACAAAGTTAAAAGTATGTCCGTCCAGGATAACTCTCTCTGGAGTGTGGTCAGGGCCCTTAAAAGCAACAGGACTATTGTTCTCCCTCCTCTGCTTACCGAGGGTGGCGATTTCGTTAGCAATGGCCAGGACAAAGCACAAATTATCGCCGATTCACTGATGAGCCAATTCTCTACGCCCAAAGAGGATGATCGGTCAATATCACTCGTGAGGTCAAGGAAGTGTGTGTTAGGTATGGCCACATACAGCTCGCTCTTGGCTGTCCTGATGTCATTGGCACCACTGAGATATTGGACATCATAAAGCGCCTGAAAAGCAAAAAGGCAGCCGGCATCGACACCATTACCAACAGTGCTTTCAAGAATTTGCCTCCCAGTGTTATCTGCATCATCACTAAGGTCATGAATGACTGCTGGCTTAGCGGCCATTTCCCTAGTGCCTGGAAGGACTCAGTCATCATCACCATTCCTAAACCTGGACTGGATCCTGCTCTTCCCACAAGTTATAGGCCCATTAGCTTGTTGCCCATGCTTTCAAAGGTCCTTGAGCGCACTATACTCTAGAGGTTCAACGAGTACTGCGAGGCAAACAACCTCATTCGTAATGAGCAATTTGGCTTCCGTCCAGGCCACTCTTGTCAGCTTCAGTTACGGAGGCTCGTTGCTTATTTAAACGGTCCTCTCAACCTCTCTATGTTTGGTGGTCTCGTTTTCCTCGATGTCCAAAAGGCTTTTGACCAAGTCTGGCATGATGGGCTCATTTACAAAATGATTCCTACGGGTTCACTGACGATCTAATTGCTCTGGTTCGCTCTTCCTGTCAAAGAGGACTTTTCGTGTTAAGGTTGGGGACTCCTAGTTTGAACCCTGCGATGTAAATGCTGGTGTACCCCAAGGCTCTGTCTTGGGGCCAGCCTTATTCAACTTCTTTATCCATGACTTCCCCAAGTTTGCAAAGTGTAATCTTTACATCATGACTTGGGAACGAAACCCACCACATGTCATTACTCGACTACAAAAAGCTTTACATCAGTGCGAGAGCTGGTTCACTAAGTGGCGATGAAAGCTAAATGTCAAAAAGTGCAAGGTCATGTTTATCACTCGCAAATGCAAAAACCCTCCAAAGCCCCTCTTCTTATTTGGCAAAAAACTTGAGTGGGTAAAAAGATATAAATATCTTGGTGTCATGATCGACTCCAGACTAAACTGGAACGACCAAGTCCAATACGCGCTCAACAAGGCAAAGAAAGCGAAGTTCAGTTTGATTGCACTTCTGGGGCGAAACAGCGTTCTTGGTTTAGATAACAAACTCTTGATATACAAGGTTGTGATTCGTACTATTTTGCTTCATGGAATGCCTGCTTGGGCTTCTATTTGCAAATCTAAGTGGAAGGATCTCCAAACCTTCCAAAATGTTGCTCTCCGATCCACTGCCCAAATTGACAGAAGAGTTGCCAACAACCACTCTATCTATGACGATTTGGGGATGATCCACATAGGCACCTTTGTCCAGACACTTATGAAGAACATGCTACCCAAGATGGAGAACATGCTACCCAACATGCTACCCAAGATCTTATGAAAACACCTTAGTGTCTGGTATTCTGGACCATCCACTCGTTGTAAAGAATCCGCTCAGGTTTCGAAGACCGCACCATATCCTGGATGTCTGCTTTGATGACGTTAACAAGGCTGCATTCCCCAACTATTGGATCTTTTAGATCCTGCTGAGTTTTGGGGACTCTATTCGTCAATCTACAATCTGACTCTCGTCCCTTCTGGGGACTTCTTCTCTGGAGGACTTAAGAGGTTCATCAGGCTTCTCACCCAGTTCAGTGTACCTCCTCTGGTTTACTCTTTGGGCGAGCGTGCAAAGTGAGCTTGGCTCCTGGACCACTCGCGTCTTTCTTTTCACTTCACTGTTCGATTGTCGATTACTTCAATCAGTATCATCGGATTTTCCCATTTTACTCCCTGAATCTGCTGAATGATGAGAGCTTCACCCTCGTAAAGCGCTTCCAGGTCGTATTTTTCCAAATTTATTTCTGTTATGGTAAAGAGTGTTTTTATTTCTTTATTCTTAATACTTTGCCTATTAAAACAACCGCATAAATCATATGATTTTAAAGGGTGTTTTACTTCTCGGTTGACAGTTGTAGGCAGAAACACCTTTGTAAGAAATGTATCCAATTATTTCTTGGAAATCACTATATTGTTCTCATTCTCATGCTTAATTGTACTTGCAACTATCATAACTAAATATGTAAAAATGAGAATAGAATCGTATTTAAAAATGTTAACAAAACAATATGTAAACAAAAAACTTAAAGTATGCCAAAACAGTTTTGAAAATATCTTGATAAAAAAAATAATGAATTCACAAAAGTGAAATTTTTTTGTATACATATCTAGGTCCTTTGTTTATTGGATGAATAAATTTCAAATTTCAAAGATTTCAAACAATTAAGTTGTTTTTTAAATATAATCTACAACAGTTAATTTTCTACTTTAATTTATTATTCGTTTGTCCTCATAAAATTACTAACAATAAAATAAAATATTTAAAAAAAACTATTTTATATTTTTACCCCCTTCATCCATTCTTGTTTTTACTTTAAAAAAAATCATTCCTTTTAAGGTTTAAAAAGTGAAATAAAAAAGTTAAAATAAGAATTCATAAAATTAAAAAAAGGCACAGGTGTAACAGGGCATAATTTTTTTTCATTTTAAATAAATAAACGAAAAACGGAAAACACTACTCAAAATACGTATTTTATTACAGATTCAGATGTACATTTCGGATTTCAAAAATCCATCATCAGTGAGTGTACATCTGAGTCTGTAATAAAATACCTATGTGGAGTGGTGTTTTCCGTTTTTCGTTTATTAGGAGCTTTAGCATAAAAGAATGCGCCCTTGGTCTGTACATTATCCGGCCGTCCGTCCGCCGTTTGCACGATAACTTGAAAACGACTTAACTTTTTCAAATTCTGTTTTCAGAAATATGACCATCAAAGTCTTAGCTCGGCCGTGTCAACTTTTCAGGATTTTTCGTGGACCCCTTCAAGTCGAATTCACGTGCTAAAACAGTGAGTGTAAAGAATATAAAGATAATGGCATGTCATATAAAATCGATTTGTCAAGAAGAAATACATTGTTACTTTCTCTTCATCTTTTAAGCATTATTGAAATCGGCGCGCGCACGTGAAATCGCTTTGTCGACGCACGATTGCTCAAGTGCTCATCTTCTATACATAAGGCGCATTCTCCATCGCGCACGAAACGCACAATCGTGAGTCACGTGATCAGTGCGAATCGTGCAGTTCAATTCATGGAGTTTAGGCAGCCCCAAGAAGAACAGAGCGTTAACGATAAACCCGCGATTTTTGCAAATGGCGAATTGTGATAGAAAAGTTTCGATACCATGTCAATCTTAATACCATGAAAACGGTTGTAAATAAACATATTGTAAATGCTGAAGACGTAAGCAGCAATGACGATGATTTGCTTGAAAATGTTATGCAGGAAATTGAATAACCTGAATAAACTTCTCTGCAGTTTCTTCATCTACATTCAGTGTTTCAATTTTGATAATTGTGTTTCGGTTTCCTCATTGCTCCTCAGACATCTTCATTACACTGAGCAACCCTGGCCTCTGGCTAGTGTGTTTCGTGCGCTAAACGCACCAAACGCACGATAACTAAATGCACTGAAGAAAAGGGTGCACGAAACTCACAGAGCGATGCGGAAAAGCCAGTGCGCCCACAGCGTGCATATTGTGCAGATCGTGCGCGATGAAGAATGCAGCTATATAAAGAAGGATGTTTGTTTGTTTGTGGGTTTGTTTGTTTGTTTGTTTGTTTGTTTCTTATGCAAATCTACAGTTTTATTCCGATCTTGATGAAATTTTGCATACTTGACCTTCAAACCATGAGAAAGGTCACTGTGTACCTCAGATTTCGGAAAAATAATAATTATCGATAAAAAATCGATATTCAGGTTATGGAAGGGCATATTAATTAGAAATATCTCATACCCAACAATGCAAGGCAAAGTTTGTGCAACAGTAGGTATCAACACGCAATTCACAACACTCTGCACGGACCAACCAATATATATCTCTTGACCAACAATGAAAGGATAAGTTTGTGCAACAATAGGTATCAACAATGGTTAAAACACGCAATTCACACTACGCTCGGAACAGCAACAGATATCTCATGACCAACAATGCAAGGCAAAGTTTGTGCAACAATAGGCCCGTCGTGTTCGCATCAACAATGGTCTCAATGCGCAATTCACCAATAACAATGAGCACAAAATTATTCAAAGAATTATAACAATGAACATAAAATGATAATGCAATGACCAATGACGTATATTAAAGATAGACTCCGAATCCTATTGTTGTAACTTGAAGCAAATTGGGAAACTCCATGCCCATAACTGTCATGGCCGAAAGTGAGTGAAGATAATGCAAAAGACATGGCTAAACAGAAGCGTAACTGATTAATAATTCTTTCACACGCCGATCACGGAGTGATAAGTTTATCTTTTCGTTTACTTTGTATTTGAAGTATTTTATTATATTTTATAAACAATTTTTCGATCATGGTTTCAATTTCAATTTCGTTTCGATTGTCTTTCAGTTACGTATTTTCATTTTAGTTACGTGTTTTTGATTTATTTTTGTGGAAAATGATTCCTGAACCTTTTTCTTGTCTATTTGTACAGTTGTACGCAGTTTAACTTTGAGGAATGGTTTTGAATTAATTATTCCTCAGGCCCAAAATCTTCAAAAACAAAGCAGCCAGACAGCTAATTACTCCACGGCTCACTCCTGCCCAGAACTATCATGGCTCAATTTGCTTCACTTTTTGCCGCTGTTAACAATAGATTTCGGAGTCTATCTTTAATATACGTCATTGGCAATGACAGAACATTCGTTTCCAAGAATTATTAACAATGAACAGGAAATGGATATAATAGACGAAATAGATAGGGCAGTCTCTCTCGATGAGGCAAAGGAGGCACACGTGTCTTCCTTCAGCTCCCTAACAAGCGTAATTCCGGGCAACGCCAGGTCCTCTGCTAGTAATCTATAATATTAAGTAGCGGAAGAATGCAGCTACTTATTGTTTTATAAAGTCAGCCCGTCCTCTTCATAATTTCTACAATTTTTGAGGTGGAGGTTGAAATTCGGTATGTAGCTTACTATGGGCATGTCCAACTGCACTATTTAGTTTGGTTTTGATCGGTACACTGGGGTCGGAATTACGGGGGTGGGCAACATATCTGTATGCTATTTAGGTAAGTAAAGGCGTGAAATTCGGTATCCAGATTCCTCTAGGCAAGATCTACAGTACTATGAAGTTTAGGTCCTGGGGGGTCGGATTTGCGGGGGTGGCAGTCACTGGGTCCTTAGAAATATGGCAACATATGTCATGTTATATGTCATACGTTCGGAAATGATGGAAAAGGACGAGGGTTTTTACATTTTCTACATATTACGTTCGAGAATATCAATTTTTTTGATTAAAAATCTTCGGGAGAAGTAAAAAGTGCAGATAAAGGGGAAAAAATAGATGACCACAAGATCTGCCACTTGCCTTCCCCTACTCGGGGAGTTAATTTCTTTTTAATAAATGTATAAATGTATTTCTGCTTCACTGCTAAAGCCCCTCCTTGGAATGTTTACAAGATTTTATTTATATAGCGGTATCTACAGTTTCGGCTATTTTCCTACTTTTTTTCATTTTAAAATTTATTATTATTATTATTATTATTATTGAAAGAGCACTCTACAGGAGTAAAAAAAAGAATTACGTGAAAATTAAAATTTAATATAAAACGTGCGCGCTATTTAAGGACACTGAACGTTGGAAATGCCATATTAAGGAACAACGTCGTCTGCTTATTCTTCATGCGAATCGAAGCGCCGCCCTGGCGAGCACTTGATCCCAAATCCCTTGATTTAGCATTGAGTTTCCACCTCTGGTATATATCTATCTCTATGGTCGAAATAACATGAGTGAGATAATATATGTGAGATTGTTTGTAACACGAAAATTTCGAGAATAGCGCCCCAGGATATGATTTCACGATCTGTGACTGAATACAACCGTAACCACCGAGAGAGAAACGTAATACATTGTTATATTATCATAGATAGGGCATTGTTATTCGTATTTCAACTAATAGTAGGCTCTAAATTTTCCCTGTGGTGGTTATCAATAACGTATATTAATGATAGACTCCGAATCCTATTGTTAACAGCGCTACCAAAGTGAAGCAAATGGAAGCCTTGGTAGCCTGGGAAGGAGTGAGCGGTGGAGTAGTTAGCTGTCTGGCTGCTTTGTTTTTGACGATTTTGGGCCCGACGAATAAATAATTTAAAATCATTCTTCAAAGTTGTTCTGCTACAAACAGACACGAAAAAGGATCAGAATCATTTTCCACGAGCATATATCAAAAATAAGTAACTGAAATGAAAATACGTAACTTAAGGATGATCGAAACGAAATTGAAATTAATCAAAAGTAAATTGAAATTAAAACCATGATCGAAAAATAGTTTATAAATTAGAATAAAATACTTCAAATACAAAGTTAACGAAAACTTTGTATAAACTCATCACTCCGTGACCGGCGTGTGAAAGAATTATTTATTAGCTACCCTCATGCTTAGCCATGTGTCTTGCATAATCTTCACTCACTTTCGGCCATGATAGTTCTGGGCGGCAGAGCTTCCCAATTTGCTTCAAGTACTGTGGCTGCTTTCGGAGTCTGTATTTAATATACGCCATTGGTGGTTATGGTACAACTCTATTGAAACGGTAACATGTGGATAAGTGATATTGATGAGGCTCTAAACAGAGTTCCTGACTCTCTCAGTCCATTTATGAAGTATTTTTTAATATAGACAGAAATAATTCAATACCCATACCTTTCTTTGATATTCTAAAATGTTAAGGATGCAATGTCGAATTTTCCTGGACAAACGATATCACACATGAATTTCCAGTGCGAGCATTTTAAAGAATTCTTTTCGTTTTTCCAAAGTGCGAGCATTTTATTAACTCTAAGGATTTTTCATTTGTTCTTATTCGAGCTCACATTCAGCTATTGCAAAATTTCATCAAACAAACACACCGAGCAACGCCGAGCATGTCAGCTATTAATAAATACAGGGTGATTTACATCGAATGTAAAATACTTAAAGGGGGTATTATAGAGGTTAAGATAAACACAAAACGTCCTATGAACATGGGTTCAAATATGAACGATAACTGAGATATGAACAGAAATAAAAATGCCGCCACCAAGATCAACAAGTTAATAACTCAGATTCTGTAAAGCCTAGATTAATGAAATTTGGAGGAATAACAGAGTACATAAGACTGTGTATACCTTTAAAATTTGATCTAATTCTAACAAGAAGTTTCCAAGTTACTCATTCAACATCATAATACGTACGTGTTCACTTGTGAGTACTAACTAGCACTTGTCACAATTTTGACTGTGTAACTCGGAAACTTCTCGTTGGAATTCAATCAAATTTTAACGGTATACACAGTCTTATGTACCTTGTTATTCCCCAAAATTGCATTAATCTAGGCTTTACAGAACCTGAGTTATTAACTTGTTGATCTTGGTGGCGGCATTTTTATTTCTGTTCATATCTCAGTTATCGTTCATATTTGAACCCATGTTCATAGGACGTTTTGTGTTTATCTTAACCTCTATAATACCCCCTTTAAGTATTTTACATTCGATGTAAATCACCCTGTATAATTTGCTTGATCCGTCCGTCATGAAGCGACGATGCATAAGCAAGATTATGCGTAGACCAGCAATATGCGCGGGACCAACAATGAATATCTCATGCAAAGCAAAATTCCTCCAACAATAGGCCATAAAAAAATTACTTGCGTTAAATTATAATCAAATTTACAGATTCTACTATTGTGGTACCCATCGTAAGACGGGCTTTAAAGCTAACAAAAGCGTAGCCGACGAAAAAGACAGGCCACGGCCCGGAAAAGTCACCTGATCATCCTAGGCTGAATAACATTGTAACCCTAATTGTTCCCATCTTGGATTTTAAGAATCAGTATTTTTTCGTTTGTTGAAAACAATGAAGGTTGGATTGTTGATCAGCCTACCATGGTCAGGTGACTTTTCCGCGCCAGGGCAACGCCTCATATAAAGAAAGCCTCCGCACTGAAACGTCATACATTGTTACATCATCATACTTCGTCCTTTGTTAACCGCATTTCTACCAATAATAAGCTCTAAATTTGGTCGACTTATGATGATGTAACAATGTATGACGTTTCAGTGCCGAGGCTTTCTTTATAGGAGGCGTTGGCCAGGGCAATACCACTCAACTCAAAGCCTGAGCGCGAAAATTTATTACATTGGTACATCATCATACCTAGTCATAATTTAGGGCTTATTATTGGTAGAAATGCAATTCGAGATGACTACCTATGACGTTTTAACAATGTACGACGTTTTCGTGCTCAGGCTTTCTCTTTAGGTGGTGTTGGCCAGGGCCTGCCTTTAGCGCGAGGCTAACGAGAAAGACAGGCTCCGGCACTGAAAAGTCACCTGACCAAGATAGGTCTATTAACAATGCATCTTTCATTGTTTTCATCAATGACGTATATTAAAGATAGACTCCGAATCTTATTGTTAACAGCGCCAAAAAGTGAAGCAAATTGAGCCATGATAGTTCTGGGCAAGAGTGAGTCGTGGAGTAATTAGCTGTCTGGCTGCTTTGTTTTTGAAGATTTTGGGCCTGAGGAATAATTAATTCAAAACCATTCCTCTAAGTTAAACTGCATACAACTGTACAAACAAACAAGAAAAAGTATCAGGAATCATTTTCCACAAAAATAAATCAAAAATACGTAACTAAAAGGAAAGTACGTAACTGAAAGACAATCGAAACGAAATTGAAACCATGATCGAAAAATTGTTTATAAAATACAATAAAATACTTCAAATACAAAGTAAACGAAAAGATAAACTTATCACTCCGTGATCGGCGTGTGAAATAATTATTAATCAGCTACTCTTCTGTTTAGCCACGTGTTTTGCATCATCTTCACTCACTTTCGGCCATGACAGTTCTGGGCATGGAGCTTTCCAATATGCTTCAAGTTACAACAATAGGATTCGGAGTCTATCTTTAATATACGTCATTGGTTTTCATATTGTATTTTAACAATCAGTGTTTTTTCCTTTGTTGGAAACAATGAAGGTTGGATTGTTAATAGACCTATCTTGGTCAGGTGACTTTTCAGTGCCGGAGCCTGTATTTCTCGTTAGCCTCGCTTTTTCGTAGGCTACGTAACAAATGCAAATGACGCAACAAAAAAAACAATTAGATATCTCCTTCCTTTTTAACAATATAATACCAATTATCTACTTCAATTCTACGTGTGGGAGATTCGAAAAATAGCTCGATGATTGTCTGATGCGTGTAATAACAATTAGTTAACAGTGTGATTAATGATTCCTAACGAATAGGTTAATAGAGCCGAAGAAACGAAAATTTCATATAACCTCGGAAGTCGAAGAAGCCTATGCGAATCCAACGGAGTGTGAAGTCGACAGCATCGATTCCTATGCTATGTTCGTGGTCCAAACTATTTTGAAGATCTTCGAAGAGTTGTTGGTGTATTGCAAAATATTTTCCAGGAGGCTTCAGAAGTTGTAAGGATGCCAAAGGGCGATGAAGAATGGCATCGTTGCATGTGATGCATGAAGAAATTCCTGTCCAGATTTGACAACTCACACCTCTATTTGCAGTCAATTTGGCATACGATAAGTCCCCAGGAACATAAGCGAATGTGGAATATTTGTGCAGACGCGTTGTCAGAAGACCATCAGCATTAATACAACTCGGCAGAAACCAATCTTCGAGTGCTGTATCTCACATTAGGAGATTTAGACCAATATCTGACGAACAATGAACGCCGAATCAAGGATTTGTATAGGGATGCCTCAATTGCATCAGTTCGCTGATCAAGAAGTTGAAACGTTCCAGGATTCAAATCCACTGGTGTCGCTGGAGACTGCATACCTTCGGGCAAATTCCAAGAGTTGGTGGATCAAATATCGCTCTTAAATGAATAACAGCTTATTATGTACAATCACATATTAAATGCGGTATGCAATGAGACGCCAGAAAGGGAGACACTGTTTTTAGACGTCCTGATAATCATTTTTGCTGGAAAACGTGCTGGCTACTGTTCGATTGGAAAGTAAAATTGCCCTGGCAAAGGCAACGAGTGGAATTGAGATGTTACGGATACGAAGGGGGAACTCAACAAACTGTGATTTAGAGAAACACACGTTTTATATTTTTGCTCTACCTCTCTTACAATTGAATGCTTTACTTTCCGCCTTTATTTTATACGATTAGGAAGGGCAATCTGAACAAAACCACTATACCACCTTATTCTCTGCTGTCTGAGAAACCGAAAAATAAAATAAAAAATTTTAAACAAATGTTGAGTTCTCCCTTAGTATCCGCAACGCCTCAATTGCAGGCCTTTGGTCAGGAGAAAGGCACAATCAATGTTCAAGCTAGGCCAGGATCTAAATGTAACTTCAACCTGTAATATCCCTATTCATTCACAACATGCAGAATAGCTATGCAAAGGCAGATCCTGGACTTGCGAGTTACTAAATACATTTCTTTTCTTATAATGTATGGGTGTATAATTTTGCTTATTGCCTTTGTTCAGTTGCGCCAGGCACAAAACCTATGTAATAAAAAAATTACTTACTTCTTTTGCAAGGCCCCTTTAACGCGTTAGTTACATGGCGTGTTTGACAACCTTGATGTTGTGGGTTCGAATCCTTCAGTATACACTTTTTAAACAGAAACAACTGTATCTTCCATCTTCGTTTTACCTTCAGAAGTTCGGCGAAGACGGGTAGGTACGTCTTCGCCGAGCTTAAACATTTACGTGACAAATTTGGAGATCGTAAGCATAAAACTGGTGTTTGTAACACGTTTGGTATGATCATTGTTCTTCGACTGCACAAAAATGTGTCACCCTCGAATTCCATTCGAAAATGTA
Source organism: Rhysida immarginata (assembly GCA_023313115.1). Lineage (NCBI taxonomy): Eukaryota > Metazoa > Arthropoda > Chilopoda > Scolopendromorpha > Scolopendridae > Rhysida > Rhysida immarginata. Next base: position 54,583 of record JAHWFO010049636.1, read on the forward strand.
AGCACATACTAGAGAGGATCATACAAGGGGTGATTTTCTAAAATCCGACGAACTCTACTTTCAGTGCGCTGGCGCAAAATAATCTTACTGTACATATAAAAAAAAAAGTTTGTTTGTGGGTTTGTTTGTTTGTTTTTTATACAAATCTACAGTTTTATCCCGATCTTGATAAAATTTCGCATACATGATCTTCAAAGCATGAGGAAGGTCACTGTCTACCTCAGATTTCGAAAAAATAATGATTATTGATAAAAAAATCGATATTCATGGTTATGGCAGGGCATATTAATGAGAAATATATCATGACCAACAATGTAAGACAAAGTTTTTGCAACAATAAGTATCAACAATGGTATCAACACGCAATTCACAAACACGCTGCACGGACCAACAATTGAATCTCATGACCAACTATGCAAATAAAAGTTTGTGCAACAATAGGTATCAACAATGGTGTCAACACGCAATTCATACTACGCTCGGACCAGCAACAGATATCTCATGACCAACAATGCATGGCAAAGTTTGTGCAATATAGAATTCAATGCATAGAATTCCTGTTAATCAGGCTTTTCTTAGAAAAGAGAATTCTTAGTAATTAACAATTTCTTAAAAATCTTTAAAAATGATCAGTAACTGGAGATAATGAGTTAGCAGACTACTAAGAAAGAGTGAAAGACGATAGAGGAAGCACTCCTTCAGCTCTGTGCTGTATTGAGCAAATGGTAAGTAAGTAAATAGAAGAATCGGCGACCGCTAGACAACACAAAGTGATGAATGGCCAATTTTTGCTTCAAGATATCGAAAGAAGAAATAAAATTGCAACAACATCAAGTGTAATCTAAAGTAAGATTACGTGAGTAAAAAATTATTTGATGCAGAGTTCTGTGTTGTCAAATACCTGGTAGTGATTTCGTGAGTCCATACTATTACGATGTTAACCAAAAGAGTTCCACCGATGCCGCCGACAGAGTAAGAAGAGACTCCCTGGGACGATCTCCATTTTTGACGCAAGTTGCACCCGCCGCCCGTTCCACCGTTGTCGCATAACTGGCTTTTGGCTCCCTCGTGCTCGGCCCAGGCGTGTTCCTTCGCCTGCCACCGCAGACATCGCAAGGTTGCCGCCAGCAGGTTCCTCGTCCTCCCGCTCTCTGCTCACACAAACTGCCGCTCGCTGTTTCCCTTCAGCTTCATTCGTGGATTGTCGTTTCATACCGCCTGTTTCTGCACGGCCTCTTCCAGTTAAGCCCCGCGTTGGGATCGGCCACGTGGCTGACCGTCCCGCGCGGAACAAAACGTGTTCACTTGAATAGATTCAGAATAACATAACTGATTCAGAGGTAAGAAATCAGAGGTAAGAGATAGGAGAGTGTGTATTAAGATTCCCCTCCTTATATAGGATTTCACCATTCCAAAGCACGTGATGAGTCACAACCAATCAGCTGTCCCCGCTATCCGTTCCACCGCCTGTGTGCAAAAGAACACTCCCGCCGAAAAGGAAAACGTTGCCTAGGCAACGTGAGAAAAAAATGGAGAATGCCTCCAACTCCCCCTTTTCACTCGAACGGAAAACGAAAGCTAAGAACACCTGACTGCAAAACAAAATAAAGTTACAAAAATACAATAAACGAGATAATTTCGTGATAGACAATAAAGCTGAAATGAACTGAGATTTTAATGCAGATCATAAAATGAATTATTCGAGGTCAAGAACCGTCACGAAGTTACTCAAAACACAAAAGTTTCACTTATGCCTACTCAAAAAGGAGAACATAGACTCAGATTTGGATGAATGAAATCTAAATCTATGTAACAAATCATTATTGGAAAAAAAATGTAACGAATACAAATGTGTAAGATTACATTTGGATTCGTGTGATATATCAGATATATCACAATTTAACCAATTTGGAGGTTTAATTTAGCTTTTTGAGGTTGTTCTGTTTACCTACAAGCGTAATTATCCCGGGCAACGCCGGGTCCTCTGCTATTATCACCATATGTACGGACTCACTGCTGGGTAAAAAAACACAGCAACATCCGAAATTGTCAGTAAATCGTAGGGTCAACGGCCATTAGGTTGAACGTTTTGGGTACTAAACAATACAACAGCCATTTCTGAATAATCAGGTTTAATACAAGCTGCAATACTCAGCGGGGATAATTCAGGCAATTCGTTTTAATACCAAGAATACCGTTACAGGCGACTGATCATTTTGTAGAATTCAAACGTTTACAATTTCCCGGTCGCCCAGCTTCTACAAAGACAAGTAACAAGCCTCGTGATCAAACCTTAAAGAACATTGGTATATACCTAGAGTAGATAGATACTGATACCCAATAGAACTCAACATTGGTTCAAATTTTTTTATTTTATTTTTCGGCTTCTCAGACAGCAAAGAATAAGGTAGTATAGTTATTATGTTTAGCTGGTCCCTCCTAATCGTATAAAATAAAAGCTGAAAGTAAAGCGTTCAACTTATAAGAGTGGTAGAGCAAAAAGTTCAAACGCGTGTTTCTTGAAATCACAGTTTGTTGAGTTCCCCCTTCGTATCCGTAACGCCTCAATTTACTCGTTGCCGTTGCCAGGGTGTCAGATCACTTCTCACAGGGAAGGAGGTCGACGACCAAGAAAAGAGATCAGACGACTAAGTCCATACAATTCAAGGGACAACGAGCGGGGTTAGCAGAAAGGTTGGTGGAGGAAAATGCCAACCACGTCCCTCCTCCTACACAGCTGTTTGGTCGGGCCCGAAGGTTCGAGAAGAAAGCTGGCGGCCTCCCATTCGCACAGCGTGAAAAAATGCAAATTAATCGCGTTAGCAGGGCAAATAAAAATGGGAGGGGGCCACGAGAGAGACAGTCTCTGGCAAGCCTAAGGAATGGGATCCGACCGACGTAGCCACCAGGAAACAAGGCTGCAAACACCAGCCACCTTCCCAGAAGAAATTCAGCAAAGGTACGAGACCCCTCAACCCTCAACGCTCGAAATCCAGAAAGAACCTGGCATCAAGGCAAGGTTTCCTTGAGATTAAGCGAGACAGCGTCAAAGGACCGAGACGTACTCAGGAACGGAGAGAAAGAAGAGGTGAGCGAAATTTGTCTAAGTCATCTCAGCTCCGAAGCCAAGCGAAAGTTGGATACAAGACGAAGGGACGAACCGCGAGCGAGGGAAGCCATGCCAGAACTACTCGAGCCCAAGGAACGGTGAGAAACCGAGTAGGGAACATTAGGCCCGAGCACCGTAGGCAATCAAGCGAACGTCAGTGGAGAGGCCGGAACTCGCAGCAGCACCCTGAGCCGAGAGTGAATATACGAGTCCGCCAGGATCGACCACCAAGGAAAGTGTCGCTCAGCAGGAAGCCCCAGTGCTCAGCATATCAGGCCAGGGCAATAATAGACTATTCAGATAACGAACCTTTATTGACTATTCTCAGTGATACCGACGAGGACGAAGAAGTCATATTGGACAGTACCCATTGTAACCCTAGCCACACAGATGGCGCTTCCAGCGCAGACGTATAGGCCCGAGGCCATCCGAGCGGAGAAGACCCTTCCCCGCCAAGCCACCAGGAAGAGATACCGTCAGGAGAATCGGACCCACCCGTGGGGCATACCCGATAAGAGAAGAAGTTTAGAGGAGAAGCTCAGAGGAGAAGCTCAGCGACGAGCCGATAATTGGCTTCAACAGGCTGGGACCCCTGCCAGCGTCAGCCATCGGAGGAGCGTATATTGCAAGTCGCGACCACGCGGAGAGCTCTCGCAACGAGTCGCGCTTTGCTTTTCACAACGGTGCGCTGGGTAAGCGATTAGATAAGGTCCCTCGATAAGAACGTTAAAATTAGTGATTAACTCTAGTTGCTATTAAGAATAGATGTGGGAGGAAATGGGAACCTCACGCATGATAGCAAACGACTCTGCCAGAAGTTAAGATAAATCTAAGTAGCATATTAAATTAATTCAAAATTCTTACTTATCTTTGTTTGTCTTATTTAGCAACGGTTCCCATGCTCCCAAACCCGATTGGGTCGCCGCCATCTCTGTTAACGGTGACAAGAACCATCATTAGCCAGAATCGCCATCGAAGAACCAGCACCTGGGTCAAATACATGTGGACGCCATTACCAGCAGCACAATTCTCTTGTGCAGCCTCTCAGAGGCCAGAAGACACTTGTGGTTTCGATTGATCGATTCTAAGTACATTAATCATTTACCTTTGTATGAACAATTCCAATGTTAAACATTTTTATTACTCTATACCTCGCTTCCTCCTTTCTCTGCTCACGATCTATGTCAAGCTCTGGGTGGGCGAGGGCCACAGTGCATTGACCTTAGCCCGGCATAGTTCAGTCGTGACACAGAGTAATTTTGCCTTCCAATCGAACAGCCGCCAGCACGTTTTCCAGCAAAAATGATTACCAGGACGTCCAACAATTTAGCAGTGTTGTCAAGTCGAAACAGAAAGTACCCCCTAGATCAGATACAAAATTTCCTAGAAACTCCCTATTTATTACAAAAATCCCCTATATTTCCCCCTAAAAATAATGATGTTTTAATTAATGGGATCAAAAGTAGCAATTCAAATGTTTAATGAATAATTATAATCAATGAAACAATAAAAATGTAGTAAACTATGTTAAAATCATTTATTTACATAATTGAAATGGGTTTCAAAGCAGTAATTTTTTAACATTATACAACAATCTAACAACAATATTTTAACTGGAAATACATGACTCTAAAGTTATAACGTCATTATATTCCGTCACACATGAAATATGATTATGCATACTTTGATTAAATGACTTGATCATACGTTCACTTGGATTGAACGAAGTGCAATTTAAATATTCTCACCTTGAAACATTGCATTGACTTTGCACACTTTACCAAGAATAGTTTTAAGAAATACAAGAAAAGCTTTAAAGGCCGGGCAATTCATTATGTTAAGCATCTGTTCAGCAGCGTAGCACTTATCATGTTCCTTTGCAAGTTTGAAGAGCAAGTGAAGTACTTCCCACTGAGAAATTATTGTAGAAACAACTGAATGGCGTGCAAGCCACCGAGTTCCACTGAGCCTCGCAATTTTATTAGGTAATGTTCCATCATTCATGACCCCATAAAGTGTCTCCCCTAAATAAAAAAGTATAACTCCCTAAAAAATCCCCTAAAAATATTTACACCCTAAATTTTCCCCTCCAAAGACATTTTCCCCCTAAATTTAGCTCCCTTTCTGGCGTCTCATTGCATACCGCCTTTAATATGTGATTGTACATAATAAGCTGTTATTCATTTAAGAGCGATATTTGATCCACCAACTCTTGGAATCTTGCCCGAAGGTATGCAGTCTCCAGCGACACTAGTGGATTTGAATCCTGGAACGTTTCAACTTCTTGATCAGCGAACTGATGCAATTGAGGCACCCCTATACAAATCCTTGAGTCAGCGTTCATTGTTCGTCAGTTATTGGTCTAAATCTCTTAATGTGAGATACAGCACTTGAAGATTGTTTTCTGCCGAGTTGAATTAATGCTGATGGTCTTTTGACAACGCGTTTGCACAAATATTCCACTTTCACTTATGTTCCTGGGGACTTACCGTATGCCAAACTGACTGCAAATAGATGTCTGAGTTGTCAAATCTGGAAAGCAATTGCTTCACGCATCGCAATGATGCTGTTCTTCATCGCCCTTTGGCATCCTTACAAGATCTTCAAGTGATTTTGGACCACGAACATAGCATAGCAAGCGATGCTGTCCACATCCAGACTCCGTTGGATTCGCAAAGGCTTCTTCGACTTCCGAGGTTATCTGAAATGTTCGTTTATTAAACGCATCAAACAATCGTCGAGCTATTTTTCGAATCTCCCACACGTAGAATTGAAATAGATAATTGGTAATATATTGTTAAAAAGAAAGAAAATTTTTAATTGTTTTTTGTCGCGTCATTTGCTTTTGTTAGCTTTAAAGCCCGTCTTACGACGGGTACCACAACAGTCGAATCTGTAAATTTGATTTAATGTAACACATGTAATTTTTTATTATGACCTACTGTCGCAGAAATTTTGCTTTGCATGAGGTATTCATTGTTAGGCCGCGCATTATATTGGTCTGCGCCAATGACGTATATTAAAGATAGACTCCGAATCCTATTATTGTAACTTGAAGCAAATTGGGAAGCTCCATGCCCAGAACTGTCATGGCCGAAAGTGAGTGAAGATGATGCAAAACACATGGCTAAACACGAGAGTAGCTGATTAATAATTCTTTCACACGCCGATCACGGACTGATAAGTTTATCTTTTCGTTTACTTTGGATTTGAAGTATTTTATTATATTTTATAAACAATTTTTCGATCATGGTTTCAATTTCAATTTCGTTTCGATTGTCTTTCAGGCTAAGGTCAAAAACCCTCACCGGTGAGAGAATGATGACGTAATTTCTCACTGGGCTAACCGTCTTTTTCTCGGTGAGGACGGTGAGACTAACCGGTTAGGCATAGCAGCACTAACTGGCGTTTCTGACCGCGTTAAAATGACGTCAGTTTTCTCACTGGGATTTCTGACCGATCAAGCGCTAACCTCACCGGTGAGAGTTTTTGACCTTAGCCTCAGTAACGTATTTTCATTTTAGTTACGTAGTTTTGATTTATTTTTGTGGAAAATGATTCCGGATCCTTTTTCTTGTCTGGTTGTACAGTTGTACGCAGTTTAACTTTGAGGAATGGTTTTGAATTAATTATTCCTCAGGCCCAAAATCTTCAGAAACAAAGCAGCCAGACAGCTAATTACTCCACGGCTCACTCCTGCCCAGAACTATCATGGCTCAATTTGCTTCACTTTTTGCCACTGTTAACAATAGGATTCGGAGTCTATCTTTAATATACGTCATTGGTCTGCGCATATTATTGCTCATGCATTGTCGGTTCATGACGGACGAGTCAAGCAAAATATATATATAGATAGATTGAAGGAAAAGTGCGGCCTAGATTTCACCTAATTATTGAAGATTCATCTCCAGTTTACATTCATTATTTATTAGTTTGTGTTTGGTCATTAACGGCAGTAAAATGGCGTACGTTTAAATAGTGTAGTTTCTGAAATATGTCACACAGATAAACTACTCTGTACACGAAGCCTTAGAAATATTAAACATAGAAAAATATAAACCTTACAGACAAACTCAATTTTAATATATGTAATAAGGATTTTTTACACGTAGCAACTTGGACCAAACCTCGGATCTGCTTCGGGGATTTGATTTTTCTGCAGTAAGAATAAAAATTATTTGAATGATCATTAATGTTTTGAGAAGTTTTCAGAATAGGTTTCGTTAGTTCTTATTTGTTAGTGGCAGACAAAGTGGAAACGCTACTAGTGGCTAGTCAAGCGTCTAGTTTGACATAATGAAAGCAGTCAGGCTATTGCTTTTCATTTCTCTAAACTCTAATGCGAGGTTTTGGCAAAATTCGGAAAAAATATATTTAATTTAGCGTTCATAAATCTACTTAAGCGCTAACTGCTGTGTAAGATTTTTAAGTTAAGAACTTATGTTGTGAAAGTTGTAATGATAGCGCAATTTATTTATTTATCTGTACCTTATGCTCTTTTTATTTTTCTAATTAAAGGAACAACATGGGCTCAAGAACTAGTCTATCTCGTGGCCACTGATGTTGATTTTCAGAAAGCTAACCAAGAATCTCTTTACACAAGGTTTCCGAATTTGGATTTAAAAATGGGAATTGAAAATGACCGCATTGTTTCTTTGTCACCACCGCGGTTCATAAAAACGCATTTTCCTTACTCCTTACTTCCAAAATCCATTCACGAAAACCAATGTAAGGTAAGATATCATTTCTAAAATAACAGTCTACTTGCATGAAAATTTTCTTTATTAAGGTCCACGAATAAGTAAAGTCGAAGATGTTATGGGCCTACTGTTAAAAATTAAGTGTGGCATTGCTTTCAATTATATGGACAACTGTAACGTGTATAAATTATCTAAAGAGAGTACGCAGTGGAATTAGAGACACGTAGACAGAGAGCGTAATAATTAAATGGAATGTTTATTAGAAAATAAGGAATGCTTAAATAAATAATGAATCGTACCTTGGCTTAAGGACGATAAATCCAAAAGCGTAAATTGAAAAGATAACCAAATAACTTATCTTCTACGCTTAAATACAAAATCATACACTAAAACAGCTAATGACCTAAAAAGCTAAAATCTCAATCAACTCTTATCAGGTAAATCACATTCAGAAATAAATAGTAAATCGTTTATACAACCTTGAAAACGTTACCAATAGTAGCCAAACAGGTGAGTAATAAAAATTAAAGAAATAGTTCAATGGATCGACCGGATCCCGACAACACTACTGAATTTAGCAATCACCTCTAAATTACTATCTATTCATGAAATATAAAAATGATCACAGGTTCCGAAATACAAATACAAAATTATGGAAACAGGTACTATTAATAGTCACTCAGGTAAGTATTAACATCACATGTTTAGAAATTCAAATATCAATAATAGACACAAATTTATATTAGCAATACCACCACTACATAATAGCGTAAACCAGTAAGACGGCACCAATACTTAGGTAACGTAGACAAACTTCAAATAGCTTAATGGCAAACACAGCACCTCAAACTAAAATCTGAGGGTTAAGAATTCAAAAGTCTAATTCGGGAAGGATATTCAGTCCAAGTTCACCTCTGTACTTAAAGACGTAGCCAAACGTATTAATAAAGCACTACAATCATGGCTTACATACAGGCTCAAAGGCAACATACAGGAAATCACATTGACGCACAGATACAAAATTCGGAATTGTGTAACTGCAAACTGAATACCTCTTAACTTAATATTAACAACTTAGAACGCTACACTACGGAGCGTAATCCACACTAATTCAACTCGTTATCATTAATAGAGCGCTGATAACACCAAAGCATTTATTTGGAAAATCACACAAGAGAAATTCTTTCCTTTGGATTTCTTAAAACAGGCACTTGCGCACACCAGGCACTATACACACAATAATACAATTAAATGGCAATAAAACACTTCATAAAACATTGCCTCGTTTTTATGGCCGTTCACACTGCTCAGAATCACAGGGAAGTCTAAGTACTATTCAATATTGCACAAACATAGGTGAAGCCGAGGGAATGTTCAAAATATGCCGACAAGCCATACGGCCATAGTCCCTGTATAATGCTGGGTGCCCACTTAGCGCGACGATAGCGCGATTCTATCGCTTTGTGAAGCACGCATGCGCAGAGTGACGTCACGAGGGCGATTCTGTAGCGCAGCTAACGCGATTGAAAAGCTCTGCATGCCAGAGCTTTTCGATCGCGCGACTCCATCGCACCCAATCAGAAAACAGTTTCGAATCACGTGGCACATGGAATCATGGCAGCACCTACTTCGAAATGGTCGGATATCGCTACGGAAAATTTGATTGAAGTTATCAAGTAATATGCAATTCTGTATGCACGAAATATCCAATTCTGATTTTAGAAGCACGAAATCTTGAAGTGGGAAACGAAATGATCGCGTAGATAGCGCATGCGCATTCAGTCACGCGGCCGTCGCGCCAAGTGGGCACCGAGAAGCGAATTGATCGCCTGGCGTTAGAATCGCGCTATCGTCGCGCTAAGTGGGCACCCAGCATAACGGAGCTCGTTTTCAGCTCATAAAATGACAGCTCGGGAAAACTCTCCTTAGCAGTGGCGGCTCGTCCATAGGCACTGCGGCACTGCAGCACCCCCAGTTTCACTTTCGATATCGATAAAATTCAATATAATGTGTCTTTTTTTTCTTTAATACTATTCTTATACATGTATATTACATGATCCTTAAGCTTAATGTCACTAGCTATTCTCTAGTTCGTGAAAAAATTAAAATTTTCTGACGCAGCACCCCCAGAAATTTCAGCTACGAGCCGCCACTGCTCCTTAGCACGGCGAGAATTATTTGCTAATAAAAATTGTGCGCTTACCAGCGTCAAAATCCGTAGCTCCGCAAATCTGCTTAACATACGTGACGGCCTTTCCAAGCTCGCCGCCTCTGCTTCACTTTCGCTTGCTGGAAGAGATTGCCACGTCGACGATTTCGCCGTAGCGAGGGCTTGCTCGTTGGCTGAGACGCTCGGCTCGTCGCTCACCCACGAAGGCTGGGAATCTCCGTCTCCCGTCATAGGTTGCTCGGCATTCCCTTTCATGCCTTCGCTCCTTAATAAGCCTTTTTGTTGCCCGCAAATTTCCGTTTTGCCCGCCGAGATCCTTCCTGATCCGCCCTCGTTGCTCTCCGCATTTCCTCTCCCCACAACGTCGCATTTTTCCTTCTCCCAGCGAAACTCCCGCTCTTGCTTCTGATTGGTCCGCGTGGCCCGTATCTGTTGACGTTTGCGGCTTCGCTGCTCCTCTTCCGGTTTCGATTGGTAAAAGGTTCGAGACCGGTAGCGAGGGACAATGTCATCGGAATTCAAGGTGTTATTCGAATTCCGTGACAACAACTAATTATTTTACCAACAATCAATTAAAACTGCTTTAATATAACGTAAAGTTTGAGATTATGACGTGCATCTATGGCCAATATGAAAATTTAATATTTTATCTCCGAAGGAATTTACTGTTGATTTTTTTATCATTTATTAGTGCTTTATTTTCGTATCCCTTCTTCCTCGTGTTTTTGATAGTCATGTTATTGCTTTCGGCGGAAGAGCTTCACATATCGGGAAAGAAAACGCATAGAATTACGACCGGATTCGCCTTTTATTCCTGGCTTTGTCAAGGATACATATTTATCTTTTATAAAGCCAGGAATAAAAGGCGAAACTGGTGGGAATTCTATGTGCAAGGCTTCCATCAACTTCATCAATAAGGACAGTACATGGAACTCTCCATTTCATAATGGAAAAACTTTACATTAAATTCCAGCTGTGTCATCTGTAATACATGAATTATACTTTAAAATGCGCTGAAATTAACTATACGCTTTTAGGATCAGAACAATGTACAAGTACCCATGAAGGATGGGCTTGCTGGTGGAGATGCTTATTGACCTATATGGGCTCCTTTTCACCCCTAGTCAATCTCTGGAGAAATTCACACGGGTGGTAAGAAATCCTAAGTACTAAGAAAATGAAGAATTTTAAAACAAACGAACATACTGACATCAACACGTAAATAATTGCAATCATAAATAAAACAAGTGTATAACTAATCAATATGTGATCCTATAAAACCAAGGATAAAAAACTAACAATAATAAATTAATTGTTATGCTTGAATGAGTATGTAGACAAAATTACTAATTATAATTAAATGAATTCAGTTAAATATTGAAAATAAATTAAATGAATAAATTACGATATGATTTTATAACTGCTAAAATTTGGTGAATATATAAATATAATAAATAACAATATTATACAGTTGTTATAAATGTAATTATATTTTATAATTGTAAATGGTACCGTAAATGGAATGAAATAGTATCAAAAGGTTTCCAGATCGTGGCGGAATACAGCTACAAAGGTTGATTCATAGTTATTTCAGAGATTTTCAGAGGCTATCCTAATTCAGGAGACTTTTCCATGATCGACGATGCTCGATTTGAAAGCCCTGTCTTTGCAATACAGCTCGGTACCGGAGTTTCCACTGAAGCAGGGTTGATGGCAGAGTACTGTCGGGTATTCCTGACCATACCTCCTTTACTGCTTTCCATAAGCCATCCATGGTTCGAGGTCGCCTGTCACAAAGTCCCCGTTTCAAACACCAAAACCGCAGATATCCATTGGCGACGCATCCAGTGACTTGACGGGTATGTCTTGTTACGTGCCAGTTGGTGACACGTACAGCCAAAAATGGAGGGAGGGGCTTAAAGAACTTGGTAAGTTAATTAATATTAAGGTAGCGTCACTTTCTGAACCCAAAAGAACATTACAAATAAGACAATTACTGGCCACACACAAGAAACTGACTAGAAATTAGCGAGGAAACCCTCCCTAAATAAACCCATTTTAAAGATATTTTTATTTTATTATTAATCTAAAGTTGCAGAAAAAGGGTTAAAACTTGACCAGAATGGTTCCAAGCAAAAATGTAAGGTTTATTACATTAAGAATGATCAAAATAAAAAATTGCTACAGAAAATTCTAAGAAGGAACCAAGAAATAATAAAGGTACAAATCACAAATCGCTTGCAAAATAAAAAAAATACAAAAGTTCAATAGCTGGATGAAGACAAGACGAGGGAAAAGAACGCCCGGAGAGACGGTACGAGCACAGGGGCACTACACACGGAAACAACGACGATACTAGACGCACGAAGAAAGGAAGAACACTGGAAGACCGAAGAACACGAAGAGAAGGAACCGAGGAAGACGAATACTCTTGTAGACGACGAAGACAGATGATAAACGTCCGAGGTACCTGCAAAAGGCGAAGGAAAACAGCAGAAAGAAGGCAAGCAAACCCAGGGAAGGGTAAAACTAAAAGTAAACGCGAACAATACAGGAAAAAGACAAGAGTTAAATAATTAGTAAGAAAGAATTTGGGAAAGCTGAGCCTACACCAAACCTGAGCAGAGCACCCCGATCGGAGCCACGATGACGCTGGCGACGACAGAAGAAAGGATAAGCAATAATTGCAGTCAACGGCTACATGGGCGGAACTACGGAGGCTCACCAGGAACGGGTGGAGAAACACTGTCCCAAATCATGCGGCGACAGTGACATGGAAAAGCCTGGA
>JAHWFO010049637.1:0-11447 GCA_023313115.1 Rhysida immarginata
CGTCGTCATGCAGCAGACCCTACTTGTCTCAGCCAGATACTTTTCACGGACGAAGCAACCTTCACCCGGACAGGAATCGTAAATTCTCACAACCAGCACCATTAGGCAGATGCTAACCCGCATGTTACCAGAGCTCGAGCGCATCAAGAGCGTTTCTCCGTGAACATTTGGTGTGGAATTGTCGGAAATAACTTAATTGGCCCTTATGTGTTGCCGCCACGATTGACTGGGCGAACGTATCTTTTGTTTCTGCAGAATGCATTGCCAGAATTACTGGAAGATGTTCCTCTTTTGATAAGATCTAACATATGGTTCATGCATGATGGCGCTCCAGCACATTTCAGCCATGTTGTGTGAGCACACCTTAATGCTGCATACACGAATCGGTGGATAGGTCGAGGTGGACCGGTAGCCTGGCCTGCAAGATCACCCGACCTTAATCCCTTGGACTTTTTTCTGTGGGGTCATGTGAAAACGATCGTCTACAGCACAGAAGTTCCTAACATTATGGATCTGCGACAACGAATTGAAAATGCATGCCAAACCGTTCGATGAGCTCTTCCATGACATCAGACGGTCGCTCATGCAACGAGCCGAAGCGTGCGTGCGAGCTGGTGGCGGGCACTTTGAACAATTCCTGCAATTTGGAGCCACGGGTTTACTTGGCTGTATCGCGTAAATAAATCGTTTCCAGACAAAGTGATATAGAACATTTTCGTCTTCTTTTGACCTGAAGAATATGTCACTAAATTTATTGTACATAATTTTGAAACACCCTGTATTCTTTTGTGAACAGCTCGTATATCTCGCTTTTTTAATTACAGTGCAAGGTTTATTTGACCATAATCTGAAGAATTCGCATATTAAAAAAGAACATCCTTTTAAATACGAAGCGTGTCCGAAATGTAAGGTTACAACAGCTAGTATTCATTCAAAAAATGTTTATTTGACAAAATGTTCACTACAACTTATTTAAGTGATACAGGGATTATTTTTCGAAGACATTGCTGCCATCACCCAAACACTTGTCTAATCACTAGTTTCTGTATCCCACAGCATGAATTTCTGGGGCCTGCTGCTGAAAACACATTTCAACCTCGTGCTTGATCTCTTCATAGTCCTGGAAGCATTGTCCAGCAAGATTTTTCTCAGGCTAAGAAACAAATGCAGAAGTTCACCAGAGACCACAGACGGCCTACCGCTCCTGTGTTTGACATGAACATCGTTCCTGCCTCCAGAGAATTTCCGACACTACTTCGTTATACGTTATCGACTTGTAATGTTTCCATAAATGAGAATAAGTGCTTTGTGAATATCTTCTGGGCGCTTACCTTGTGCTTGGGAAAAAAGGTATGGCGGAGCGCTCTTCACATTTGGCGGGATTCTGAATCAGTATAGCCATTGTAAACACGTATTGCTCTAACTAGACTCCACGTAGCAATAAGGAACAATCGCGAGAGGAAAGTGGAAGGCTAACAGTTAAAGCCAGAATAGCCAACATAAGCACTAAAATATTACTTATCCAATAAAGGGGTTGTAACCTTACTTTCCAAACACATCTCGTATTAAAAAACCACATGGTTTTCACACACGTCTCTCCCTTTTGGCTTTTCAGATAAATTTAAGATAAGCCAATCTGTAAGAATAGCAGCTAAGATACAGCGGGGCTTAATGGCTATTTGCACAACGACTTACAGGAGCAGTATGCAGAAAGAGTCATTGAAGACAAAATTGACCAATATCCAGAGATCTGTGGCACAATCCTGCACAATCAAGCCATATTTTTTCCATTATCATTGTACAGATCACATCATTTTCTCACTTCTAATAGAAACTGATGAAGTGTAATTCTGTTACCCTTTCACTAGAATAGGCACCTGGCTTCACTCAGTTTAGTTTAACATAACAAAGCCAGGTTGTTTGGTAAATTTTAGAATAACCAAATTCAGGATTTATTTTGCCAAATTTGACTAATTGTGTAGGATGTAATTATTGAAAATGCAAATCTATATATATAATCGGCTAACGTCATCGCTATGTTGCCAAGGTTACGTATACATTGTTTGTATCAGCGTTGTTTGATGGCATTTTTATATCAGTATTGTTTAAAACGACAATTGGTAGGATGTTTACCGTAAGTCTCATAGAGAGGGAGAAATTGTTCCTTCGAATTCTCCTTCTACATGTTAGAGGAGCCATCTATTTTGATGCTTTAAGAACTGTTAAAGGAATCCTTATTCCATATTCAACTTTCCAGGAAGCCTGCACTTGAAGGGGCCTAACTGATGATGACTCGGAATGGGATACTTGCCTAAATGAGGCTGCAACTCATGAAATGCCAATAGAGCTTAGGCAATTATTTGCATTTATCTGAATCATGTGTCAACCCTCTGATGCAGCCAAATTGTTCGATAGACATAAAGACATTCTTATGGAAGACTATAAGAGACGTTTCCTGGTGAAGAGAAAGCTTTCTATATGACATTCAAAGAAATAGAATCTCTGTTGCAGACACGTGGAAAGTCATTGGCACATTTTGGGCTCGAGGTTCCACATGTAATTATGACGAGCACGTCCACTAAAATAAATATTCGACATAGACACCGAAAAAACTCTATTCGATGAAAAATACGAAATGCTAAATCAAGGATAAAACGGGCTATCGAAAAAATTAGGGAAGCAATTGAAAATCCTAATTTAGCAAAACGTCTTTTCTTTATTGACTGGCCTGCAGGAAATGGTAAAACCTTCCTGGACAAAACAATTATGCATTACGTTCGTAGCACAGGCGATTTAGTTTTGCAATGTGCATTTACGGGCATAGCAGCGACATTGCTTGAGGGAGGCAAAAACTTCTCACGGCCTCTTCAAGCTCACTGTCCCAATTGACGAAACATCCACCTGTAATGTTTTACATGGAATGTTACAGCAAAAGAGCTGAAGAAAGCAAAAGTCATCATTTGGGATGAAGCACCCATGGCCCCACATCATTGTGTTAATGCCGTACAGGAAACTTTTTGCCTGAAGGCGCTCAAGTCCCTTCCAATACACCATTTGGCGGTGCCGTATTTCTTTTCGGTGAGACTTTAGACAAACTCTCCCTGTTGTTCCACATGGGAGTAGAACTGAAATAATTTCGTTATGCATGATTAAAACTTGGAGATAGACAACTTCAAGAGCCTGGAAATTGAAGAAGAATACTTCGAAATTCCTCCAGTATGTCTTTCCTCAACTCATCCAACCTGAAGATAACAGCATCGCAAATCGTGCAATGTTGAGTCCAAAAAACCATGAGTCTCTTCAACTGAATAAAAATGTCCTTAGACGAATTCAGTCTGACTGGAAATGTTACACGAGAATAGACTCGATTCAGCAAGATACTGCAAATGCCGAGAAAGTAGAAAACTATCCTACAGAGTTCTTAAAAAGCTTAACTCCCGTAGGTATGCTTTCTCATAGACTTAACTTGAAAGTTGGTGCAGTAGCCATGCTACTAAGAAATCTTGGTTCCAAAAGCGGTCTTTGCAATAGCACGAAAATGATTGTGAAGCAAATGATGTCAAAAGTCATTGACTGTGAAATACTGACAGGATCTTTTAATGGTACTAGGGTATTTATTCCAAGAGTCATTCTTGCACCAAGTGACCCTGACCTTTCCGATTATATTAAGACGAAAACAGTTTCCACTGAGACTTTCTTTTGTAATGACGATCAACAAAAGCCACGGACAAACACTGGATTCACTTGGCATTTACTTGTCATCTCCAGTATTCAGTCATGGTCAACTTTACGTTGCATTTTCAAGAACACTGTTCGAGACAGTCAGAGTAAAAGTATTTGCAAGTGACGAACAAGGCAACTGAAGAAAGACCACAGAGTTTTCACAAAAAATGTGGTCTACAAAGTATTGTCCAAATTCATTCATTGTTATATAGTGTGGTTTGCTGCAATAAATTTCTTTCGAATAGTATCCAAAACACCTACACCAAATATTGGTTATTGAGTTACAATGTTATTCCTTCACTATTCAGCAGCAGGGTGGCTGGTAGCAACACCTCCTAAAAACGTCAGTGTTAATTGTATATCTACCAATAATAAGCTCTAAATTTTAACTTTTTATGATGTTGTAACAATGTATGACGATTCCGTGCACAGACTTACTTTCTAGGAAATGTTACCGGTATCCTATTACCCAGCTATTATCGCAATAAGGGTTCTGTAATACTCCGTTGCAAAGCACGGGCGGCCAGCTAGTTTAAATATATGAGAAGATGCTACCATGAAATCATCAATGTATGGTTCTCCACTTGTTTTGCAATGAAATCCTTTGCAAACAAGTTAAAAATCTTTCCTGAACTATGTTAATAAAGACTCCTGTTTGTATTTTATTTGGATTGAGTCATAGCCTACAAAAATTTTTTATCGGGCAGAAAGAGAAAAGCAGGAAGTGAAGTCAAAAAGTTTTCTGTTTTCTGCCGTTGTTTTTACGCATGTGGAATCCACGCCTAAGTATCTGTTCCATCTGATTAATTATACTATAGTGATAAAACTTGTATGATTTTACCTTCCATTACATGGCTTCTCAAATGTCAAAACAATATTATCAATGAAGAGACGCTACATTTTAACAAACAAAAAAAATGCATTTGCTATCTGTGGCTTATTAGGGATTCTCCTAATTTATGCATGACGTCATGACGCATGCGCGATAAACTTCAACGGAGTCAAACAATTTCCAGAAGACCTGAGTACTCACTAGTTAAAATTACGGTGGAGATATGTCTCCACTTATCCTGCTTGTATTCCACTATAAATCACATATAAAAGGAGTAAATCCACTTATTAAACTTTTCTAAAAATCGTAATTTAGCCAGTATTTTGACGCGATTTGTAAAAATAAAAAAAATAAAATAAACAGAAATATTAATAAAATATTTTAAAGTAATTAATTAAATGCGTAACATAAGAAATCCGGCTCGGTGGCCTAGAGCGCTAAGGCAACGCCTCCTCAAGATAAGGCCTGAGCGCGAAAACGTATAGCTACCAATAATAAGCCATGAAATGCGATTAACCGTATCTTCGGATGATGATGTAACAATGTATGACGTTTTCGCGCTCAGGCTCTATCTTTAGGAGGCGTTGGCTAAGGCGCAGATCTCGTACGGTAAAGCCGCGGGTTCAAATCCCACCGAGGACATTGGTGTTTATCTTTCTGTTTTCCCTGGGCTCGGTGCAATATCCCCCCGCGGAATCAGTTCCACTTTAATAATAATAATCCTAATAATATAGGAAATAATTATAATAATTCAATACGAATGGTAAATTAAACTTTGTTATAAGTTGACCATTATTTCATAATAAATGAATAAAATGAAAATAAAATAACATAGATAAAACTCAAGAAAAATGTAAATGAATAAATTCATTAAAAAACATAAAATAAAATAAATAAATAAATCAGTAAATAAAATGAAAAAAATAGAATAAACATCAACAAATATAAAAATAAATACACTTGTTAAAATATTAAGACCCTATTATAATAATTATAATAATAGTATAGTGGAAAAATGATAACGGAAACTCGGGCGGAAGTATTATTGACTCCGTTAGCCTCCTGCGCGCAGGCGCGCTGACTTCATGCATAAATTAGGCGAAGGGTCAATTATATCAATAAAAAAATTCTGACCATTCTGAGTTTCGCAATAATGTTTATTTTAATTATTATACGTAACAATCAAAGCAATGACTTTTTTAAAATTGTTTGTAACCGCCATTCCTAACAATGGACAGGATAATAATGCTTTCGTATTAGGGGCTTTAGCTAAAAGCTACTTATAAGAATGCACGTTTGGGCTGTACGTTAACCTGTCCACCGTTTGCATGATTAACTTAAAAACGGTTAACTTTTTCAAATTTATTTTCGACAATATCATCGTCAGTGTCTTATTTCGCCTGTATCATCTTTTCAGGCTTTTTCGTGGATCACTTCAAGTCGATTGCACGTGCTCTAAGAGAGACCTTAAAGAATACCAAGATAATGGCATGTCATGTAACAATCGACTCATAGTAAGGAGTCAACAATGAATAAATTGTTAACATGATGATCGCGTTGTCATGTTAACCGTTAAGCTACGGTCACACTTTGCAATTTTCAGCCGCGCTTGCAACTGCAACTGTTGCAGCAACACATTGTAAACGCCATTCAGCGGTCACACTTTGAAACACTGTGATTGCAACCACTTATATTTTGACCAATGATATTACAATCTGGCATTCAGACCAAAGAAGAAAAGGAGGAAGAAGTTTAGGTCGTCTGCTTATTTGAAAACATGGAAAAATTCGGATAGAAGAAAAAAGCTATATTATTATTAGCTTTATCAGATATTTACGTCTAAGCTGGCACCAATTTCACGCCAGGCTTGCAGTTTTAAATCCTTCCGGCGATATTTTATGTAATTGGCATTCCAAATACAATCATACTGCTCTATGAGCTCGATAAAACGTGCTTCCTTCTCCGAAGTCCAATTCGCCATTTTAAAATAAAATTTGTCTCTTGGAGTTACTGCAACACTAATTATCATTATCAGCGTTCTGATTGGTTGGCGTTACTGCAACCAGCGAGAGAAGAACAAACTTTTTGTTTCTTGGCGCGGTTGCAGCCGCGCCATATTCGGAGGGGGGATGCTAGGTAATGGGAAGAGCCGTTGCGGTTGCAGTTGCAAGCGCGGTTGGAAATTGCAAAGTGTGACCGTAGCTTTAACGTGCATGTGATGATCGCGTTGTCGAGGCTCAATTTCTCATAATACGTACATTAATAATTGTACTAATATTTCACGATTAAAGCTGCTTCTTAGAATGTTTGGATATTTTTTTTTGGATAGTTAAATTTTCAAATTTCAAAAATCGTAATTGTTAACACCTAAGCAAAAGCCTGAAATTTCATTATACAGGGTGATTCAGAAAGGTAGGTCAAGAATGAAATACCATGCACAGTTTGTAGCGGGGAACAAAATTTTTCCTATAAACAAAGGCCCGGAAATGCATCCTTACAGAGATAATGCAACTTGTACGAGGTAGGAATAACATTACAGTAGGTGTTCAAAATGCGGACCCTGAACCTCAAAATGCAGGTATTTAGTCTGGGGACGAGATTCTCGCGAACTCTGGTGAAGATGTGGGTGATCACGTCTGGAAAACGCTGTTGGTAAATCCTTTCCGCTTCAGTAGCATAACCCTTGAAGACGAGATGCATGTCCTCCAACTCCGCATTAGTCAAGCGATCCATTGTACGACAATGGAGTTACATGTTTCGTTTCCTCTCTTTTAAAGGAGAGAACACGAACAATTTACATGGACCCTACCATTGCCGTCCAGGTAACGCACATCCATTCAAATTCAAAAAGAGGTTTATTGTATTTGGAAGTAACCAAAGATTATTTGTTTTTTAGGAAGGAGGGGTTAACTTATATGGAGTGACGTCTTAAAAGGGGGAGGGGGTATGGAAAATGTGACTCAGTGTGACATGGGTGGACGGGAAATGGGGGTTTGAAAATGCCAAAAACAGCGTATCGTATAATATGTGAACGACCCATAAAGTGCGTGTAAAATAATGACCTTACAACATGCAAAATCGGTGAACAAGTTCATTATAAACATAGGTAGGTTAGGTATATCGCATTGAAGCCATATAACTAAAGCAAGGCTGTTGCATAATTAATTTACGGATAATATGAGCAATGGAGCAGCAGAATAGAACCACACTCCGAGTTCTTTGAGAAAGTGGCATCAAAATAGACAGGAGGCCAGTGAAAGATCAGGTATACCTTTGAGAACATGTTACCGAATAATAACGAAATTGGATTCAGGAGAAGACATCGAACGCAAGGCTGGATCAGGTATACCCAAGATACTAGAGGCTAATGATCGACGCCGTATTGCACAGTTGGCCGTTCACCATCCACAGATTTAGTAAATGTGCTCTTGCCGAACATGGCCCAACAGATTTGAATGATTGGAAACGTCTGGTAGAAGAAACGCGGGACAATATGTCGTTTGATCTGTTGGAGTCTTTTTCGATGGCATGCCCGGCAGATTGCAGGAGTGCTTGCAAAAACAAGGAGGGCAGATCAAGAAATGACTTTGTGGCACACATTATTGTCAAATGTTGCCGGTAAATAACGACACCTTACCTGTATGGATGTCATGTTTCCTTATATTAAAACGTTTGTTTTGGTTCTTGCCAATTTTTATTCTCCCTACTTTATATTGCTTGGTTCCAGTGATTGGAACCAGCGATCCCATTTCCTAGGATCGAAAAGAAAAGCTCCTGAGTTACACTGACCACTCGTGTGAGGGCGCCTCGATCGAAATAGATCATTAAGCAGGTTGAATTCCTAAAAGAATATTATAAGTGATGTGTCAAGGTTAAGAAAGAAAATTAAAAGTACATCACATGAAAATAAACGAGGCCTTTCGGTCATTTTATTCAAAGACCTTCTTCAGGTATAAACTTTTTGAAAGTGTTAACTGATTATTTCTATCAGTAAAGGATAAAAAATATAAATTTAAATAGTTACATTGTTGAGAAGCATTGTTACATCATCTGATTGTTTACATCTGTAAATTGAAATATTTTCAAAATATATATATATAAAATATTATAAATTAATAAGTGAAAGGAAAAATTAAAACTTTGATGTAAAAAGGATTTTTTTACATCAGGATAGAAAAAATCAGTTAACACCTTCAAAAAGTTTATACTTGAAGAAGGTCTTTGAATAAAATGACCGAAAGGCCTCGTTTATTTTCATGTGATGTACTTTTAATTTTCTTTCTTAAGGTTGAATTCCTGTGTTTTTTGCCGTTTTTTAGCTGTTTCAAAGCACAATTTCGTTATAGAATTTAAGAAATTATAATTAAAATTTTTTATCTGACCCCATTTGAAAATCGTATGCCTAATATTGCGATAAAGGTGTTAATAAACCTTTCAAGGAAGGAAGGAAAATATTCAGCGATACAACTTAAACATAAATTTAATATATTGGACATTAAACAAAAAGCAAATTGAAATCAAACATTTTAAAAACATAACGTTGGGAGAAACATTTTTAGTTTATTATATTTTATACTTTTCAGTGTTGGTGTTAAATACATTTCCTTAGAGATTCGTATATCATATAATGAAATTAAACATTTATTCTTCAAACATTGTTTATTTTTCACATGCAAAAAAACTACATTTAAATCAATTTTGCTCGTTTTCTATTATTACTACTCTTCGTTCTGGAGGACATGTCTTGCCTCAAAGTTTTTGCAACAAGATGAAATCTCGTTTGCACATAATCTTTCTATCTTTCTATATATACAAGGTGATTATAATTAAAGTCCCTTTGTAAAAATGCTATAAAAAAAACAACCATGAGTACGAATGACTTCAAATTTGGACTGAGCATTCTTGAAGAAGGGGCATTTGATATGGATAAGAAAAAAAATAGTTCCAAAATTTATCACTAGATGGCGCTATAAGCGGCATATTATGCCTAGGAGGATTTGTACTATGCAAATTGAAAGATACGCATGCGCATGAGACATTGCATGTGTTATAAAAACGCAGGCCTCATGGCGTTCTCGTCATATTTGTATCTCATCATGTGCTTTTTATGCGGTTTTTGGCCCAAGGACAATTAAAAACCGATTTTTTCCATCCGATGTGGTACGACCTTGCCGTGGTGGATGGGCTTTGCACTAACAGTGCCACAACTGTTAAATGACTTGAAAGTCATGTTTTCCATCATCAAACCCGAAGCAATCATGTTCATTGACCGGTACAGTTGATTTTTTGCTAATACTGTACTGTATAATAAAAAAAAAATCATGTTTAACTTGTTTTAGTGTCAATTGCATTCCTTGACCAACTTTAATGTAAAAACATCATGCCATAAACAACTCATGCCAAAGCCGTCGTATTTCAATTCAAAATGTCACTTCTAGCTGAATCCGCTTCCGTTATGCCGCTTACAGCGCCATCTAGTGATAAATTTTGGAACTATTTTTTTCTTATCCCATATCAAATGCCCCTTCTTCAAGAATGCTCAGTCCAAATTTGAAGTCATTCGGACTCATGGTTGTTTTTTTATAGCATTTTTACAAAGGGACTTTAATTATAATCACCTTGTACTTTCAGTATTATTTCTTATGCACATTCCGCGTTATCCATCCTAAAGAGTTAGTTATCCGGCCCGATATACCCTAAGCTCACATCTTAAGCCAGAGTTCAATGGAGTAGGGGTTTAAGATGTCAGCTTTGAAACAATGTTAGCAATATTGTTTCACATGTAGTATTGTCATCCATTCAAAGTACATGATGAGTGAATTATTGTTGAGCCAGGTCTAGTAATGATTAGAGAGAGAGCTAAAAATTTTTATACAATGGAGTCTATGCATGATTTTTTAAAATTTGTCAAATTAAAGAAAATTACAAACAAATTTTTGCTTCTCAAAGCTTTACCATTTTTTTTCTATTAATTTTTATAAGTTGGCTATGCAATCACTCCAAGGCCAACGAGATAGCAAGGCATAGAAGTGAAAAAGTCACCTGACCGTCGGGGTGCTAGCAACAATCCAACCTTCATTGTTTCCAACAAAAGGAAAAAACACTGATTGTTAACACCCAAGATGGAGACTGTGAAGGTTGGATTGTTGCTAGCACTCCGATGGTCAGGCGACTTTACAGCTTTCAGGCCTTATCTCGTAGGCCTTGCAAGGCAATCAGTTAATACAATCATGGCAGCTCTCAAGATGATTTTCTCAATCATCATCAATTTTTGTCTGCCAAGATCATTTCTTAATTGAAATACTTAAGTGAAAAATTTGTAACAGGTAAACTTAAGCATTTACTTCATTAATATCTTACAAACATAGCAGTCACTTCAATACTTGCACTGTTATTTATACCATTACAACCAACTAAGATGCCCTGTTCATGTGATATAATAATAACAGCGTATAACCTAATAATAATGGTGATAAAAGAAATCTCAATTTACGCAGAATGAAATGAATGTATAAATTTATATATTGCTTATATAAATATGCTTTAAATGTGTAAATACATGTAATGAATCTAGTTAGACAATTTTCATCAGTAAAATCACTGCTAGTAAAATGAATAAGTGCAAATCTGCAATCCCAAGCTTGTTTAATGGCTAAGCTTGGCCTTGTTTACTGATTAGACCAATGAGAAAGACTGGCTTGGCAGCATTGAAAAATCACATCGGGGTCTGAGCAAAATCCAACTTTGTCTTTATTTTGGATTTTAATAATCAGTGTTTTTTTGTTTATTTCTTGGAAACTATCCCCAGCCTGTTTTTGTCGTTGGCCTTGTTTACCAATGAGTTTATCAAGTTGTGACTCATGATCAAATAATAAAACTGAGCTATTAAAAA
>JAHWFO010049638.1:0-28684 GCA_023313115.1 Rhysida immarginata
AGAGCAATGCATCAGCGCACGGAATTCTGGGATCCCACAATTCCACGCGCGAAGCTAGTTAACTGTCTCAAGAAGGTTTGGGAAACTCGCTTAAACTGAGACAGTTTCTAACGCCTGAAACCGGTTTCGTTTGAACCAGTTGTGTACGCACTTGAAAATCGGAACTAGTTCGGCAATCTAAACTAGTTTGGAAATGCTAGTGCGGATGAGGTATAAGAAACCGCAATGGATGGAAAATAATGAGTTCTTATTATATGCAGAAACAGTTGCTACTGAAAATTACAAAGATCCAAACTCGTAATCAGAAGTCCTACAATCTGAAGAAAAAGAGAACTGGATTCGTTGGAACAAAACAACGCATGGGTGTTGGCTGAACGCCCGAAGAATGAGAAAGTTCTAAAGAATCGCTGGGTACTACGTCGAAAAGCTGTAGACAATGGTTGTACTCACTGCAAGGCCGGCTTGGTAGCAAAAAAATACGTTCAGAAGCAAGGAGTCGATTATGATGAGACTTTCAGTCCTGTTGCACGCTATGACACCATACGTACTTTGCTGCCACAGAAAATATGAACTTGGAACAGTTTGACATAAAAACAGCCTTTCTGAATGGTGTACTTGAAGAGGAAGTATATCTAGAACCACCAGAAGGTTTTGAGGATGGCACAGGACGAGTGCGTAAACTGAAAAGAAGTCTATATGGTCTCAAGCAATGCTGATTCATGTCTATTTTATCGAAAATGCAACCAAAAGCGGGTCTACATTGCAATTTATGTTGATGATGGTTTGGTAGTTGGCCGTGACAAACAAGATATCAGTGATTTCTTGAGAGAACTACAGATAGAATTTCATACAACCACCAGCTTTTTGGATAACTTTCTTGGCATGAAGATTCAACAAAATGAAAACGGATCAATTACTTTAAGCCAAGAGAACATTACCAGAAGAATATTGGAAATATTTGGTATGGCCAAATCAAATGCAGTCACAACACCAATTGGTCGTGAAGAAAATACCACTGATGAGGTGATTTCATCTAAGGTTCCTTATCGTGAAGCAGTAGGTTGCCTCATGTACCTTGCTACAGCATCACGTCCAGATATTGCTTTTGCAGTGAGCAAAGCAGCCCGTGCTCTGGAGAGACCGACCACCTGGGACTGGAATCAAGTTAAACGTATATTTCGGTACCTGAAAGGAACACAAGACTATGGAATCTCTTACAGGAAAGGAGGAAAATTAAGCGTTTATAGCGATGCTGACTTTGCAGGTGATAAGATCACAAGACGTTCGACAACTGGAATCGTCGCAAAATTTGCTCATGGAGCCGTGTCCTGGACCAGTCAATTGCAGAAGGAACAGATGGCAACCTACACTACTGAAACAGACATAATTTCAGCAACTGAAGGAGCAAAGGAACTGATTTGGTTGAAAAGACTATTATCTGAACTAATTGAAATGCCAAAACATGACTTACCACCTACACTTTATGTTGATAATGCTGGTGCAGTAAAACTGGCTAAAAATCACAAAAGAACCAAGCACATCGAAATTCGGTACTTCTATGTGCGTTAAAGATTTTTAATTGGTGAACTTAAATTGAAACACATCGATGGAAAGAATCAGGTGGCGGATTTATTGACGAAACCACTTGAACGTGTTCGTTTTAATATGCTACGTGAAAAGATTGGTGTGCAGATCTATGTATCACAAAGATCTGACTGTTCGTCTTTGGAGGAAGTGTTAGAATAAAAGACAAACAGTGTACCATGGCGCCATCTATCCTCAATGGATTGAACTATTGTTTTATGTAATCTGGTTATATATGTTCATTGTACTAAGAAAACTAAATCCTGCATGTTCATGTGCTTGTATGTGCCGCTCTTCTCTTTTCAAAATTCTTCGTTTCCAATCTGTAATTATCACACAAATTTCTCACTAACACTGGAACACAAACGGAATCAGGAAAAGTGTAAACACTTACTGTTTCGACGTGTAGTTTAATTTCTACGATGTAAACAACCAACGTTGTTTCGGGTATATGCCTGCAGCCCTTGTGGAAATGAATCCAGTCACCGACTGCGTTTCATGTGGCAAATTACAGTCGAATTCTCTAAGAAAAAATTCTTCCTGCCAGAAACTCACTTTCAGGCTGATTATATTGTTCACGGCTATCGATGGAGCTGGCGACGGTGTAATTACATACCCGCCGTTTATAAAGACGTCTCTGTAGCTTTTCGCATAACAAAGGGTTTTCTCGCCCGTTTGCACGGCTCCGCTGTCGCCTGTCTTCGAAGCCACGTTCGTTGTCGACGTCTCGCTTCTTATTTCTTGTTCAGAAGCCTCCGCCGTCTTTTCCAAATCTTGGCCACGCAAACCGACGTCCTCTCCAGTTTAGCTCTTCATGAATTTTTCCCTCCGTCAAAATTCACGTTCGCCACTCGAGAGCTCTTCTTTCTCACCTCCTCTTTTCTTTTCTCTCTCCTTCTTACTCTCCTCTTTTGTAAAATCGAATCGCCCGCCTTCTGCTTCTCCTCCTTCTTTCCCGGCGTCCTCTGTTACCGAAATACACGCGATTTATTAGAGCGAGGTTTATTTCGCCATAACACCGAGCTTCTAGTCTATGCGTAACACCTAGCTTCTGTCACGGCTTTCCTGCAAGCCTCTGTGTGTGTGACAGCAGAGTAAGAGGGAGGGCGATTGATTAACAAAATAACTTTAATAAAGAATGAACTATGTAGTACACAGAAAATAATAAGGCTGATAATTGGCCTAATTCAACAATTGGGTCAAGTCTTTAACAGTGCTATTAAACTGATATATAAGTGCTGGTAATCCGAAGAACCGTTACGGCGGAAGCCATCATTTGCTGGAGCTTGTCTCATCAGTGTCTCGCAATAAAACCAAGAAAGATCCTATGCCCACCATGAGGAGGATGGAGGCTCCTTCCTATTGGGAAGACACAAGGAGCAGAATTAGCCCTAATAGAATAATAGCCCGAATTCTGGACCGTAGTGAAGACTAAGCTGCGGTCGAATTACGAATAAATAATTTAATATTTATTCATCAATATCGGAGGTAATGGCGTGAAAAAATCCTCCAAAGACCATTTTCCAAATATTATTAAATTACTTCACTTATCAGATATGTAGCAGATGCGTCAGACGTAGGGTCCTACCGTAAATGTGGCCTTGAATACGGGACGATTCGGCACAAGTCTGCGAAGAACTCGCCGTCTTCCGGATACCAAAGGGAGGCTCGTGAAATGGGAGCGGCTAACATACACATGAAATAGAAATGTCACAAACGTTAGAATACACTTAATATATCCTACGTGATGTATGTCGTCCCAGGAACAAAATACTATTTAACCTTTCACTTAGCTTAATTATCCGTGTAGATACAACACTTAACACTCGCACAATATAATTAACAAGTAAGCAAAGGATTGCGCACTCACGTGAACGTCGTCGGGAGCGGGAGTCTACGCAAGCCGGGCAAAACGCGGAAGCTGGCGCGGTTAAGCCCCATTTGGTCGCCTCCCATTTGGACGCCTCCCTTTTGGACGCTTCCCATTTGGTCGTCCTCCCATTTGGACGCCTCCCATTTGATCGCCTGTTCCTTATTCAGCCCATAGGGCCTTGATGAGCTACGGTAATAAAATGTATTTTTCTGCATGTGTTACTTAATTACATGTTTGACGCCTTATTATTAGAAGTAAAGTAACTAATTGCACCATACAATTGAATACAGTATAAAGGAAAGAAACTGGAAATGTTTCCATAATCCTACAACTGTCAAATTATTTTATCATGTTACAATATTGACTTTTAAAAAAGGTGTATTTATTTCATTTACATCCATTTTACAATCAATGAAAAGCATAAATTAGGCTTTGCCAGTTTCATGGCATAACCGACAGCATCCATGAACATTTTCAAGTCTTCAGAATTTTGTGGGCTTTGCAAGAAGGTGTTTGTTAGAGTTTGGATTTTAAGGTTCAGTCGCACATATTTTGCTGAAGGTCTAGGAGGATTACCTCCAGCACCCAAAAGAAAAAGCTCATTTTCTTCCGTTTCTTGCATGTTTTTAATGACCTGTATCAGTTATAAAGTTTCGGATGAGCCGAAAAAAACCCTTGAAAACGTGATCACCGTTTTGGTACCTGGGCCACCCATTGGATCAAACTAGATTCACCAATGGGGCCCCTGTCCGAATTTAACAGTAACTGCTTATCCGTATTATTTATAGCTAAGCTTTCTTGATTTTATCCGTTTACTTGGAAATTGCTGAAAAAATTCAGCCAAAAGGTCAAATTTGGAAGTAGGTCAAATCTAGAACTTGGAAATGATTTTAATTTACTTCTTAAATTAAATTAACCATATTGATATCTTCTTGAATTTCTTATATTAAAAACACCATATTTATTCTCAATGAAAATGAGGAATAAATATGATATTTTGATATTATATGATTTTTATTTTAAATATTATTAATTAATAATTTGGCTATATTAGTATTTATTTAAATACAGTTAGTTAATAGAAAGTCTTAGAGGATGCAAGCGACGAAATGGGAGGCGATCAAATGGGTCAGGTCAAACGTCCAAATGGGAGGCGACCAAATGGCGCTGAAATGGCGTCCAAAAGGGAGGCGACCAAATGGGGCTTCACCACTGGCGCCAGTTCGCGCAATGCCGCCTGCTCGCTAATCGCCTCGGTAGAAATTTCCTCGGATGAAATTCCTTCGGCTCGTCGTTCCTCCTTTCGGGACGCAACAGGAGTTTCCGTGTTGTGGACGGGGCTCTCCGCTATCTCCGTTGCTCGTCTACGTTCCTCGGTTAATATCGTGTTCGCTTCTCTCCTTCTCTTACACCATCCACTAAATTCTTTTCTATTTTGTTCCAGTTCATTTCTTATTGGATTTCTTTCTTCGCACTCCTTCGTATTGTCGCTTCTTTTCCTCCTAATCCTTTCATCCTTTGAATTATGCCTGACAACACTTTTTCCGACCGTTCTCGACGAAAACCAAATTCGCTCTCCTTGATTTTTCCTCTCTCTCTTCCTTCCTCCCCTTTTCACTCTCTTCACCTCGTATTGGTCTCGTCCGTCTTCTCTTATTCCCGGCGGGGGTGTTTTTTCTGTAAAGCACTTTCGCTCACTTCTTTTTCTCTTTTCCTTCTTCTTTTCTCTTTCGTATTTATTGTCTGTAAATTTCGGACGAAGCTCGTCCTTAATTTCTGACAGCTTCTAGTCTGTCTCGAAGTCTGCCTCTTCAATATACGACACCTCGGCGACATCCTGTGACCCCAAGCTCCACGGATAATGTTTATGTTGGATATTTATATATTGTTAATTTTATTCTTATTATTCTACATTATTCTGGCTTCCTGCTAATATTTTTATGCATTTTATTATTATTTACTTGTCAATCGTACCCGCCTTTAAGATCGACGATCTCCGAACTCAGGATTTGGACGATATACTCGCTTTCGTCAGTTGTTCTACAGTATAGTATGGCCCTAATTCCACTAACCACAGTAACGCCTATTCTATTGACTATTCTTTCCAAATATTGTTATTGATAGCTTTGCTTTTATTTCGCCTCCCCAAAAGGTCTATTACTATACCCTACACACTCCTAATTGTGATTTGCCTGATCTTTTTATGTTTTATTCACAGACGTTTAGTCGTCCTGCGCTACAGGTGCGCCTGCGAATTCTACCGAGATAATTGAAAAACAGTCCATATTAACAGTCCTCCCGTTGCTTTGATGTCTCATTCGTTCCTTTGGTCTCCTCGATTAACGCCAGCTTCCCTCTGGTCGACCCCTCAGCAAGCCTCGGCCTCGACACCCATCGCGTTTGTGGGTTTTTTCAACAACCCTTGATTTTGGAGAGGTTCACACTGTTCCGCCAGCGAAGAAACCTTCTATGTAACTTTCCTTCTTAATTGTCAAACTTCTAGCGAGTGCTCATTGTGTATTTTTTTATTTCCAAAATAATCTTTTCCTTGTAATCACCTTTTTAATTCCTGTTGAATTGTTCTTCCCTAATATATGAGATTTATTTGAACCTGGCTGTTATATTAATTAAGATAATCAACTTACTCGATTTTTGTTTATCAGCGCGCACCCAACAACGGTAAACGAAAGAGTTATAAAAAGTTGGATTTAAACAACGAAAGAAGTACCGGGATTTTCCGTTAAGAAGCCCATGGGCTTGTATTTGGTTTTCAGCATTTTAAGGTTCTCATGTTGGCCCCAAATAGAAGCCCATGGGCTTCTTAACGGAAACAGGTTTGTTTTGCAATAATATTTATTTGATTAAGGAAAAGTTATTTTATTTAAACATTGCAACAATAGAACAATTTGATTCCATTTTTAGGGTTAAACGTTCTGACAAGGAATAAAGACGAGCGCACGCAGTTCATATTAATTGGAAAGACATCTACCGGCAAAGCTGATAAATATTATAATTTGTCCCCAAATAAAGGCCCATGGGCTTCTATCTGGGTCTGTATTTGGGTGGGCCTTTTAACGGAAAATCCCGGTAGGTCGGGAATTTTGGGTCTTCTGCAAGTTATACGGTTGAGCGACATCGACTCCGGTGGTTAGTTACTTTTCCTCTACCACCCTCGTCATTCTGATATCGGTCAATACGTAACTATAGATGAACGTGTAGATGTTGCAGTTCAGTGGGAAAATCCAACCTTACTAGATCATTCATACTCCTTTAAATTTTTCATGCATTTCGAATTGCAGCAAAAATTGTCAGGCTGATCTTCCCAATTTTACAGCAGATCAGCTGTCTGATGATGAATTCTCCTTTGAAGCAACACTTTCTAGACCACTGTTTTTTCTGTGGTGAACTTGTTAGAAATAAATTCTAGACCGTTTATTCATCATGCATCCATCATAAGCTCTAATTACCTGCTCAAATTTTATTAGTATTGATGAAACTTAGACTTGATTTATTAATATAAGATTTGGGTGCCATTACCTGCATATCAAGTTTAATATTAAAAGAAAAAAGCTAGTCAAATTTTTAGGAGCCATGTAAAAGCAATAAACGTTGCCCTTTGCAATTTGATGTTTTGGCTACTAAAAGAAACTACTTTCAACACTACAACTATGCCAAAAGTATTTCAAGAAAAGTATCCCAACACTACATGCATAATCGACTGTATAGATATTTTCATACATCGTCCAAAAAACTTGCGGGCTAGGGCTCACGGATACAGCAGATACATATAGCATAACACTGTGAAAATACTAGCTGCAATTGCTCCGAATGGCAGGTTTATGTTTATTTCAGATGCTTATGGTGGGAGAGCAAGTGACAAATTTATTGTGATAGATTCTGGCTTTCTCAATTATTTAAGTCCTGGAGATGAAGTGATGGCGGATAGAGGTTTCATGATTGAAACAGAGTTGGATCCAATGGATGTGAAATTAAATGTGCCTGCCTTAACTAAAGGAAGATCTCAAATCTCCAAAGAAGTGGCAGTCATTAGAAAGGTTGCTAATGTACGAATTGATGTTAAAAGAGCATTCCTGTGATTTAAAACGTTTAAAACATTTCAAATGATCCTACCCTTATCTCAGAGAGATCTGATAGATGACATGGTTACTATTTACTTTGCTCTTTGTAATATTCAGTCGACTCTTCGTCAAGAATAGATTGTATGTTAATGAAATAATGAAAAAAATATTTTAAAATAGCATATACATTTATTCTAAAAATTGCAAATAATTGGCATAAATTATTAGTAACTTTTTCATAACTCTCCACAATGTAAGGTAGCATATGTTTAAAATAAAACTCTCTTAATCTAGAAACAGCTTTGCTGATCTATTCCATATTCACTGGAACTAAAACACTAATACGTTCCTCCAAATTTGGGGTCCAATCATACAAATAGCATTTCTTTGTTAATGGATAGTACATTTGCATTTGCATGTAGTGCCCATTGCTTCCATTGCTTCCTGATCACATCAATCAAATTTTTTTTTACCATCATTCATATATCTTGGTGTTTAGTGTTTTTGTGAAATCTTTCGTAGGGCATTTAATTTTCGACAGTGATGATCTGCAAATAAACCATCAGGGCTAGCATCAATTCATGGATCTACAGGTGAACAAACAAATCTTACATAATGAACTTCCATACCTTAATGTTATGGGATCATGGAACTTCCCATGCACTATATTTTTATTTCACTTGAATTATTTGTAAAGTTTTGATTGCAAAAACTTATCTGGTTTGGAAGTTATTTGTAAAACCTGGTAAGCGCCATAAGAATCGGTTTTGAGTTAATGCTACCGCTAGATGTCACTCCCTACAAGGATCATTTCTATCAACAATAATACTTCAAAAAGTTACCAACAGAGGTGGGGAGGGAGGATCACAAATTTTGCATGGTAACATCCCGAACTTTCGTGTAAAACCCGGTAAGCGACATCAAAGATGGCTGCTAAATCAGTACAGAGGAGGTTGTTTCCGGCAAATAACTTGGATTTAAGCCATGAGGAAGATATCGATGACCTAGATGATGGATCCAGTGATGCCATGTTCCTTCTCCTGTCAGATCCTCGGAAGAGAAAATTTAATAGAAGCGGCGATTCCGAGGGTTTAGCATATTTCCAGCATAAAATCTTAAAAGCACGAAGATGGAACTCCCCTGCTAGAAGTGGACCCGCGGAGAAAAGAGAAGAGCGAAGAAAGGAAGGTAATTGGTGGAGGCAGTGCGCAAACGCGCCTCAGAATCCACCGAGCCGCAATAAAAGAAGGAAGAGAAGGCGTGGAAGGCCGATGCAGTAGAAAGTGATTGGTTCCAGCCCGAAAGAGCAGAAAGCGATACGTGGTCGATTCTTCTGTGGACTTAGACTCGTGACTTAGTGCAATAACATCGTATTATTGTCTACGCAGTCTCCAGCGAGTGCGTGTGTGATCTCTTGTTGGTGAGTGACCCTCGAACTTTTTCTTCCTTCCTTCCATACCATGAAAAACATGGTGATGGTGATTGCCGATGGCCCGTTCGCCAGTTCTCCCGTCTGACGATCCCGCCGTTTCACTGCTTCAGCGTTTCTTCCCGACAGAGTCAAGGATGCTCTGTCGGCAGGGTAACGTAGCAGACCGAATAGTAGCTGCTGATTTTGTTAAAGTTGGACAAACCACCGTCCATCTGATTCACGCTGACCTCGGACATCTGCCCGTCCTTGTCCGAGGTGCTTCACCACTGATGGAAGAATCGTACCTGAAGAACTACATGTCCGGCTATGGGGAGATGCTGAAAGTAGCATATCCACAACATCCGGATTCTTCCCTGCAGAAAACTGGTGACATCACACTGGACATGAGACTTCAGAAGGACATTCCCGACTCCCTTGTGTTGACGGAGAAAAAGTACAAGGGGCAAAGGCAGTGCTCCTGGTACTGCAAAAAGCCAACTCATGTAAGTAAAGATTGTCCTCTCCTTAAAAAATGTAAGACTTGTCAGAAAATCGTGGGCAAATATCATCGTTGCCCGGAGAGGACCTTCGCAGCATCAGCACCTCCACCGTCGCCATCAAAGGGAATGTCGTCCCAGCAGCCAGCAGTGATGACATCGCCGGCAAGAACACCTGTGCCACGCCACGTTCAACTCCTCCTCGAAGACTGCGTACAACACCATTTCCGCCGCCTCTTCCTGCTGATCCGAGGGAGGACATGCCAGCTCTGCCTCCTCTGCCACCTGCAGTGGTTCTGAAAGAGGTACCCCTTCCTTAGCCATCAAGTGGCATCTCGATGGAAGAGGAGGCAGACGTCAAGCGGCATCTCGTAGACGTTTCTTTGGGCACCAGATCGGTGTTACTAAAGGAAGAATTTCCAGCTCTTCCACCGCCAGCGCAAAAATCATCATCGCAGCCGCTACAGATTGTCTGCTCGTCTTCTCCAGCCAGATTGTCATTCTCAGCTGGGAGTACGAAGCCATCAGTAAGAAACAGCGGGATCAGCTTGCGAAGACCAAGAGTCCTCACAAGCGAAAATCCAGACCACCAGACCACATCACAGCAGAAGGGATGGGTTTGCTGCCTCTTCTTCTACTGAACGAGACAGCTGCGCAGGCCACCAGCGCAGCCATTTTTCCTCTTTGGGTCGTGCTCGATCCCCTAGACGTAAGACATCTGAGCCTCCTACATTTGAGAGGCTGAAGTCTCCTGTAGACACAGGTCAGTCTCCGAAATCTTAATTCCTCAATGAAGGTTATATCACTGAACGTGCGTTCTCTTGGCTCTTCGTTCAAGCAATCGGTTTTGTCGACTTTCATTGCCCTGTACAGGCCAGAGATTCTCCTTCTGCAAGAAGTGAAGTTGGTCCCTTCACAACAGTGCTACAACCTTCCCGGTCTTCGTCGTCAATACCCATGCGGACAAATTTTCATCAACTCCTTGTCTTCAAATGGGCAGGGGGTTGCGACTGTGGTCTTCAACCCCTCCATTACGGTGTCGAATTGTGAATTGACGACGAGTGCAGGGTAATTGCGGCGGACATTTCATCATCCGGCATCGAGTTCCGATTGCTTAATGTGTATGCTCCTTGTGCGGCGGTAGAGAAACCAAACTTTTTAGTGACATTAACAACTTTTTGTGCACAACTTTGCCTGTAGTGATTGCTGGGGACTTGAACTGTCGTCCAGACGATCGTAACATCTTTTCGTCTGGATATGTGAGTCGTCTGTGCCACCAAAATGCATTATTCGATCTCTGGACACTCCATCCACGAACCGAACAACCTGGGTTCACTTTCCATCAAGGACCCACAGTGCCATCAAGACTCGATCTGTTTTTGAACGATAATGCATTTGCTGGTACGCCTGGTAGAATGGAGGTTATTCCATGCTTATTCTCCGATCACAGTGCCATCATGTGGAACCCTTCATTTCCAGCATCAGCTGCAGCCACAAGTCGTCATCGCAACTGGTTCCTGAATGTTTCTCTACTAGACGAAGTTGAGTACAAGAGTGTGTTCGTTTAGTTTGTGGAACAACATCTCCACAATGTGCCTCCTACGTTGGAGACGTGGTTAATATTAAAAACTAAAATCAAGCATTTTTTTCGAAAGTTTGGGTTGGACGCTGCTAGACGTCGTCGTCGTCATCTCCTCATGCTGCAAGAGGTCTTACGTCTCCTCCGCTCTTCTACCCCTACTGAGGAGTTTGCTGATGATATACGCCAGGTGAAGAGTGACATATGCTCTAATGATACGAAAGGCTGTTGGCGCTGCGCTAAGTGCCAAACTCACCTGGGCTACGGACGTCCGGCATATGTCATCAGTTGTGTTTGCCGAGGAGAGATGAAGGGCCAATAAGAAGCATTGTCGTCGTTTGGTGATGAATGGTAGGGCAGTGGAAACTGATTCAGACATCTTGGCAGCTTTCTGCTTCCACTTCGCATCTTTCTTCGACAACCCAATCGTTCCATCTGATGCCACGAAGAAATGGATAGAGGCACTAAAACCTTTCTCGGAGGATACTGAAGATGAAGTTAAGAAGTTTCTGTCGAGGGATAGCCGTCATGGGTCCAGTCCGGGCTTAGATGGCATCCCGTCCTCCTTCTACAATGCGACCTGGAAACTTCTTGGGCCTTTCCTGGTGAGTGTTTTCAATTCGATCATTCAAGATCACATCGGAATTCGTCAAGGGAAAATTATTCTGCTCCCCAAGGTGTCAGATCCGGAACTGGTGACCCAGTGGAGACCGATAACACTTCTTAACACAGATTACAAGGTCTTTACTGGGGTGTTTCAACAACGACTGAAACTTATTGCGGACGAATTTTTTGACTTGGGACAATCCTGTTCAATTCTATCAATCACGAAGAATGACTGACTTCCGATGTGTCTTGGAAGAAGCATAAATTCGATAGCAAACGTTTGCTATGTTAAGTCTCGACAGGAAAAAGCCTTTGATAAGGTGAACCACGAATTTCTTTTCAAAGTGTTTCATCATCTTCATCTTCAGAAATTTTCTGTGAAAATCTCCGCACTGAACGCTTCGGCCACATCAGGTGTAGCGATTAATGGCTCCATTACATCCTTCTTCGAACTGTCAACGGGTGTAAGGCAGGGGTGTCCATTATCCCCTCTCCAATACATCTTCTACTTCGAGTCATTACTTCAGCATCTAAATCATCATCCTGATGTTCGAGGATATGAACTCCCAGGAGTGTCGATCAACATCCGGATGCTGACATATGCCGATGACGTAGTTCTATTCGCAACCGATGCATATTCTCTGAACATCTAGAAAGTCACCTTTGATTGCTTCAGTGTTTCGACGGGGAGCTCCATCAACCTCGTCAAATCAACCCACTATTGGAAAGTGGACGGGCGACGATCTAAAGAACTTTCCAATGACATGGTGTGGCCAAGTGACTGTGTTAGGGTATGCGTTTTCTTTTCTCCCGGACATTGACTCCCATCACTGGCAACAAGTGATTGACAAGTGTATTTCTCGCCTTGATAAAAATTTTCGTTTTAATACCTCGATGTTTGTCAAGGCGAGATTTATAAAAACGCACGTCATACCAGCCATGACTTCGGCATGCCTGTTCACCTTGCCATCCCAACAAAATCTAGTAAAAGTGCACAGAGCTATTGTTGACTGTGTATGGGATCATAGAGACCGAAAAATACCATTCAGTACGGATTACATGTTTATCCCAGTGGAGAAAGGGGGAGTGGGATTACCCGATCTTCGACGATGTCTCATTGCAGCCAGAACGGCCGCTTTGATTCGTGTGTTTTTCCTCCCCCCTCCATTATGGGCTAACTTTGTATTTATGCATCTGCGTTTATTTTTAAAAGGTGAACAGGCTACCGTTCCCGTTTACGTTGCAAATGATGATAGACCTCAAAACACCGGACTTTAATGTAATGTATCAAAAGACTTTGGTAAATTTTATTCCCGGACTTAGACTTTTAAACCCACAAGACTGGAGCAATCTTCGTTTATCATGAATTATCATGGTTTTTCCAGCAATCCGAAGTGACTACTGACATCGTACGTTTGCATCCTCATTATCCGTGGTCAAGTTTGGTGAAGATATTCAAAGTGATAGCCTTTGAAAGATCGGTTGTGAACATCCAATGGCATTTGCTGCACCACGGATTTATCACTCTCCAGCGCCTCCATCTATGGAGAGCGGTCGGATCTGCTGCTTGCCTAGCTTGTGGGACTTCAGAATCAATTAGTCATGTATTTTATGAGTGCCCATTCGCAAATTCCATGTGGGATCTCCTAAAACAGCACTTTCGTCTGGAAAAGTTTTCATACCAGTGTGTGCGATTCTTGATGGATGACTCCAAGCGCGGTGTATTCAAGCGGGATCTAGCTGTTTCCATCGCCTTTTTGAACTATGAACTGTGGTTGGCTAGAAATAGCAGACTTAAAGGTATAATTTCATCAAACGCAGTAGTATGGAGAAAAGGGGTGCCTTATTCCTTCCTCCTACTGGAATGGCATAGGATAGGTCCAGCTACATTCAGAATACGCTATTCATCAACAAAGCGCTTATGTACGGTCATCGGGGAAGGCGTAATAAATATACATTCATTTTCACCTTCCTGACGGACTTCGAATGACCAGCCGGTGAAACAGGCCTCTTTTGAACGCGTTTAATTAAATTTTACAGCCCTATGGGCTGTACGATACTTAAAGCATGTGCGCCTGGGCACCCTGCCTGTCATCTGCATTTATGGGTGTTCGCTGGGGTAACGACATCAGCCCTAGCTCCAACAGCTGGAGCCAGACGAAAACGCTTGCCGCCCTCAACGCCCGAAGATGACTTAGCCGATGATAGGATTTGCTGTTATCTCGATGAGACAAACCAAGGAGGTGCTAGAAGTAAACATTCGGCCCACTATCTCGACTCCCAGAGGCAGAAGCATCAGCGGGAATGGACAAGGCACACGGGTCCAAAAATAAGTAAGCGAACACTTTCTCATTTGAACTCTACATGTTTTGGTGAATCCAGGTCTCGTCCTTTGGTACAGCAACGTCAAAGGGTTTTAACGAACGCCGGAATCGGCCAGCTTCACGAGAACCAAGAAAGCCCACGCTACAGCGATCATAGTTCCAGACGGAGCCGCTGCCCTAGAGGACATCATAAGCCAACCCGTCAGAGAAACGGAAGAAAAGGACTGTCGAGACCGAACATATCCAAATTAAGTGAGCAGCCATTGAACTCATATTATGATAATTTTATGATTTTATTTTGTTCTGAAAGAGCATCGATACCTGATGCATCTGATCGAGGCCCGCAAGGAGAGACATTGCAAAAGTTAGCCGAGCCATCGCCTGACAACGTTTCATGCACTGACCCATCATTAACGATAGCCAGTGAAGGTGCAGTAGGAGAGGACGCGCCCGGTTATCGACTTCCGAATCCACGAAGTCTAACCACCGATCGCTATAGCGCAAGAAGAAGCTGCTGCTTTCAATAGAAACGAAATGATAATTCGGTATAAAAGAATAGTTGATGAAAGCCGTCTAGAATTAAGCGAAAGTTTGTTGAATCACTAGATAAAGCAGTCGAATGGGGCATGATGAGTGAAGAAATGCATTATGAGTGCTTAACGAAAGAGGCTGAAGCAATACAAAAGAAAGCTTCAAGCAAATATGCAGCTGTAGTATTAGAATTCCAAGGAAACGTCTCAGATAAAACGATAGCCGCGCATAAAGAGAAGAGGATCAAGAATAAGAAAGCAAAGATCAAGCTAAGCAAGGTGGAAATCGAAGAAATAAAAAGGTTAGAAGATTTAAATCTGTTTAAATGGAGGACAGATAAAATTATAGAATTGAAAGAGGAAGAGCGCACTTCAGCTAGTCAGAGGGCAGAAGAAAACCCGAAGATGCAGACAAGCTTTTTCCCGCAAATAAAGGAAAGGGATAGCTTAGTGGAGCATTATCGGATGGAAAATAAAGCTGAAAGCAAAAATAGAGAAAAATTCGAATTCGCTAATGAAAATAGTGAGGAAATTCGAATAGAAAACAGTGAAGATATAGAAACGCTGTTAAAAGAAACATTCAACAGAATAATAATATTAGAAGCAAAGATAGAAAAGCTGGAAAACTACAATAAGATAGTTATAAACAGCAGCAAATTCTTCAAAGATGCTTCAGAAAAAGAGAAGTTTAGAGCAAACAAGCTAGAAGAAAGCACTTATTCGCAAAGAAATAGGAAGCCATCGAATAACGAGAGAAAGGAAGCTGGATGAAAATATAGATAGATAAAAATATTTAACGGAAAAAATATAGAAGAAATCGAAGCAGCAGTAACCAAAGGAAATATTTCAAAGGATCAGCAGAAATATTGGGAAATTGGAAAAAGAAACAAGCGTTGCTTCAATTAAAAGAAAGGCTTTTCATGAAAATGGTCTGATATTTTCAGACAGAAAGAAGAAAAGAAACCAGAAGAAAGAAAAGCCACAATCAAAAATAAAGGATTTTCGACGCGGGATCGGCACAGGGATGATGTCAAATCCTCGGAAGAGAAAATTTAATAGAAGCGGCGATTCCGAGGGTTTGGCATATTTCCAGCATAATAACTTAAAAGCACGAAGATGGAACTCCCCTGCTAGAAGTGGACCCGCGGAAAAAAGAGAAGAGTAAAGAAAGGAAGGTAATTGGTGGAGGCAGTGCGCAAACGCGCCTCAGAATCCACCGAGCCAAACTAAAAGTAGGAAGAGAAGGCATGGAAGGCAGAAAGTGTTTGGATATCGTCCGATGCAAAAAGTGGAGCCAGACGAAAAGGCTTGCCGCCCCCAAACGTCCAAAGATGACTTAGCCGATGATAAGATTGCCTCATCTCGATGAGACGAACCAAGGAGGTGCTAGACGTAAACATTCGGCCCACTATCCCGACTCCCAGAGGCAGAAGCATCAGCGAGAATGGACAAGGCACACGGGACCGAAAATAAGTAACCGAACACTTTCTCATTTGAACTCTACATGTTTTGGTCAATCGAGGTCTCGTCCTTTGGTACACTAACGTCAAAGGGTGTGAACGAACGCCGAAATCAGTCAGCTTCACGAGGACCAAGAAAACCCACGTTACAGCGATCATAGTTCCAGACGGAGCCGCTGCCCTACAGGACGTCATAAGCCAACCCATCGAGAAACGGAAGAAAAGGACTGTCGAGACCAAACATATACAAATTAAGTGAGGAGCCATTGAACTCAAATTATAATTTGATGACTTTATCTTGTTCTGACAGAGCATCGATACCTGATGCATCTGATCGAGGCCCGCAAAGAGGGACATTGCAAAAGTTTGCCGAGCCATCGCCCGACAACGTATCATGCACCGACCCATCATTATCGATAGTCAGTGAAGGTGCAGTAGGAGAACCAAAGGGACCAGGAGGCTAGGTTATCGACTTCCGAATCCACGAAGTCTCACCACCCACTACACGAGCGAAACACAGCAAATTCATTCCCGTGGGAGATTGAGCGAATCGAAGTCTTCTATCCACGGACTGCTATAGCTGGTATTCTCGTGGAGTGCCCTGCCTAATGTCCACGCTTGGACACGGGGATTAACTTTGACGCCTACTATGGTTGACAAACCTATACAGGTCGCCGCGTTCTGAGTTAGCAGTGCAGGATCCTGATTCAACCAGGTCTACTTGCCTCAAGGATCCTCCAGCACCCATCGGTCCTCCGATATCTTCATGCTTGATCCAGCCGATACCTCTGCATGTCTCGGATTTAAGCCCGACAACTAGGATACTTCAGCTCCTTTAATTTGCGAAGCATCTAAAGAATTGGACTGATAACATTCTTTGTATTTATTCAATTTTCCATTTAAAATTGTTAAATCGAAATTTCATTCGAAATAATTTATATTCGAAATTTTTCTACTTATCTTCGCCTCACTCTGTCTGTTTCTTCACAAACATTCATAACAATACTCAATTTTTGGCCAGTTATATTGTATCACTGACGACTATGAATTCCTAGCAGTGATAATTAACAATAAATTGACTATTACGGCGGTTTATCGTCCACCATTCGGTTCTTTAAAAAAGTTTTGTAATATCTATCTACTCAATTAATGTTTATTCAGTACGCGGGATCTCAGCTTATAATAATTGGAGATTTTAACGTGGACTTTAGTGTACCCTCTCCTAATTTCAGTTATAAACACGATTATGCGTGCTGGTCTAATAATGACGATCTCTGCCTATTCACACTTCTCATCATTTCATGGTAAATATACGGCCATTGATACCTGTTTCGCTGCGCTAAGTCCATTATTTATTACTTTATAAGCAACAGGCTAGTATTAGCCCAATAACAGCTTACAAAGAAAATATATATCATCCTAAATATATATAGGATGTTTGTTTGTTTGTGGGTTTGTGGGTTTGTTTGTTTGTTTGTTTTTTATACAAGTCTAGTTTTTTTCCGATCTTGATAAAATTTCGCATACATGACCTTCAAAGCATGAGGAAGGTCACTGTCTATCTCAGATATCGAAAATATAATAATCATTTATAAAAATTCGATATTCTTGGTTATGGCAGGGCATATTAATGAGAAATATCTCATGACCAAATGCAAGGCAAAGTTTGTGCAACAATAGACCCGTCTTGTTCGCATCAACAATGGTCTCAATGCGCAATTCACCAATAACAATAAGCACAAAATTATTCAAAGAATTATAACAATGAACATAAAATGATAATGCAATGATAGAACGTTCTTTTCAGAGAATTATAACAATGAACATAAAATGATGATTCAATGACAGAACATTCGTTTCCAAGAATTATTAACAATGAACAGGAAATGGACATAATAGACGATATAGATAGGGCAGTCTCTCTCGATGAGGCAGAGAAGGTAAACGTGTCTTCCTTCAGCTCCCTAAGAAGCGTTCAGACGATTGGGAAAAGTGTGTGTGTTTCTTTGTGTATTTGTGTGTGTTTACCTACACGCGTAATTATCCCGGGCAACGCTGGGTCCTCTGCTAGTCTATCTATCTATCTATATATATATATATAAAGAAGGATGTTTGTGGGTGGGTCTGTGGGTCTGTGTGTACGTTTTTTATACAAATCTACAGTTTTATTCCGATCTTGATGAAATTTCGCATACATGACCTTCAAAGCATGAGGAAGGTCACTGTCTACTTCAGATTTCGAAAAAATAATAATTATTGATAAAAAATCGATATTCATGGTTATGGCAGGGCATATTAATTAGAAATATCTCATGACCAATAATGCAAGGCAAAGTTTGTGCAACAATAGGTATCGACAATGGTATCAACACGCAATGCACCAACACTCTGCACGGACCAACCAATATATATCTCATGACCAAAATGAAAGGAAAAGTTTGTGCAACAATAGGTATCAACAATGGTATCAACACGCAATGCACCAACACTATGCGAGGATCAAAAATATATGTCTCATGACCAACAATGCAAGGCAAAGTTTGTGCAACAATAGGTCCGTCGTGTTCGCATCAACAATATATATATCTCATGACCAGCAATGAAAGGCAACGTTTGTGCAACAATAGGTATCAACAATGGTATCAACACGCAATTCACACTACGCTCGGACCAGCAACAGATATAACATGACCAACAATGCAAGGCAAAGTTTGTGCAACAATAGGCCGGTCGTGTTCTCATCAACAATCGTATCAACGCGCAATTCACCAATAACAATGAGCACAAAATGATGCAATGATAGAAAGTTCATTTCAAAGAATTATAACAATGAACATAAAATGATGATGCCATGACAGAACATTCATTTCCAAGAATTATAGCAATGATCATAAAATGAAGATGCAATAATAGAAAGTTCTTTTCAAAGAATTTTAACAATGAACATAAAATGATGATGCAATGATAGAACATTCGTTTCCAAGAATTAGTAAAAATGAATAGGAAATGGATATAATAGACGATATAGATAGGGCAGTCTCTCTCGATGAGGCAAAGG
Organism: Rhysida immarginata; assembly: GCA_023313115.1. Lineage (NCBI taxonomy): Eukaryota > Metazoa > Arthropoda > Chilopoda > Scolopendromorpha > Scolopendridae > Rhysida > Rhysida immarginata. The sequence continues at coordinate 19,002 of JAHWFO010049638.1, forward strand.
AGACACACGTGTCTTTCTTCAGCTCCCTGACAAGCGTTCAGACGGTTGGAAAAAGTGTGTGTTTCTCTGTGAGTGTGGGCGTGTGTGTGTGTGTGTGTATGTGTGTGTTTTTGGCACGTTTTAGCAGTGCATAAACTATTGGAGAGGTCCATCCTTTGTGAGCCTTTAGAAAAAATTTTTTCGGTAAATCATGTCCCGGTATATCATCTAGAATATATATTTTTTCGGTAAATCATTTTTCAGTGAAGAGGTAAATTCCTGTCTTTCGGATTTTTCTTAGAATGGATAGTCCTTTCGCTGTATATTGTAGTGATTGAGTTATTATTTAACCAATTTGGAGGTTTAATTTAGCTTTTTGAAGTTGTTCTGCTTACCTACAAGCGTAATTATCCCGGGCAATGCCGGGTCTTCTGCTAGTATTACATAAAAACGCAGGAAAAATATAATGTGTAATTTTTTAAAAATGTATAGTCAAAAGTAGGCACCAAAGAGTAGGTAAAAATCTATTGATATAAAATCCATTGACATAAAATAAAAACAGAAAACTATCATAATAAAAGCCTAACATTTTCATTCACCGTTTCTTTATACATATCATACGACATAACATTTATATCAATAAGGTTTGACATGATATTTCAAAACTTATACATTCGGAAAAAAGGAAGATTATTTATAACTGTCTTCCTTGAGAAAGGTAAGTAAAAAATATCATTACGTCCGGAATTAAGTTTGGGAACATGTAAATTTATAGAGTTAAGAAATCTAGATGAATAACTTATATTGCGGTAAAATTTAAATAAACAGCAAAGATCAATTACAGTACAGTCCTGGAAAAAATGATAGGAACTTTAGTGTTTTCAACATAACATTTTTAATAATGAATTTATTTCAACGAAACTTTACACACCTCTGCCCTCACGGCATTGACACCACTGGTTTCAATTCAGTCAAAATATTTAAAAAATTAGTTCAGCCACAACCAATGTTTGAAAAAAAAGGTGGAAAAAATGATAGGAACACCTTCAGTTATCATGAGATTGCTCGTATTTAATACTTTGTAAATCCACCATTTTTGTTGATCACATGAAACACACGGTCCTTCATAGATTCTATTAGTTTTTCAAGAGTTCTGCACGAAATTTCTTCCCAAGCCTCAAGAACAGCCTATTTGAGACTCTGGACATTCTCAAACTGCCGCCCGTTGTTATAAACGGCCCGAACCATGATTTCCCAGAGATTTTCGATGGGGTTAAGGTCTGGACTTCTCAGGCCATTTCATAACTCTGATGTTTTTGGTCTTGAACCACTCCATAGTCGATTTGGAAACGTGACATGGGGCGTTGTCCTATTGAAATATCCAATCTTGGCATCCGATGACTGGTCCAAATGGGATAAGATACTTCAGAAGCATTTCTTGGTACTTTACGCAGTTCATGCGGTCATCTACAAACACTAATTCTACCTTTCCACTGGCATTGAATGCCCCCCAAACCATAACTGAACCACCACCCTGGATGCGCTTCGAAAAGTGCTTTGGTTCCTTTCGTAAATCGTGCCAATAGTAGTTCCAACCATCGGGACATCGAGGTTGAACTTTTTTTCATCACTAAAGATGACTGAGTTCCATTCGGAAGTCCAGGTTTGATGCTGTTTGGCTAGTTGAAGACGATCGAGTTTGTGCTGATTGGTAAGAGGTGGTTTCTGTTTCATTTTCTGGTGTTGGAGATGATGACATTGGTTGAGATAGTTATTAATAGTTCTTCGATGCGCCTGTGTTCCAATCGCCTGTTTGATGGAGTGGGCAGAAATTTGCTTGTTCCTCGCCATGCGAAGAATTCGACGGTAGTCTCTATCACTAAGTGCTTTAGGCCTTACTGTCGTTTTCTTTGCACCATATGATTCTGGATTTTTCAGGAAAAATGAAATTACTTGCTTGGACCTTCCAATCACACGAGAAATTTCTGCTTTTGACATGCTTTGTTCTTTATATGCCATGATTTTTCCTCTCTCATAACGGGTAAGTTGTTTACCACGTCCGATTTTGAAGATACTTAGTGATTTTATTTTATCAGAGATATTGTCTTCTTGTTCAGAATTGCATATTAGCATTGGTGAGAAGGTCTCAAATTCCCAGTTTGCGGGGGGGGGGGAGATTATTCATTTAGTTCCTATCATTTTTTCCACCCTTTTTTTCAAAAATTGGTTGTGGCTCAACTAATTTTTTAAATATTTTGACTGAATTGAAACCAGTGGTGTTAATGCAGTGTGGGCAAATGTGTGTAAAGTTTCGTTGAAATAAATTCATTATTAAGAATGATATGCTGAAAACACAAAAGTTCCTATCATTTTTTCCAGGACTGTACGTCTTTTGATCAATGTGTCACAATTAAAGAAATCTCGTAGATAGGAGTTTGATACATAAAAGTTATCATTAAAAAATGTAGGATGGAAACGACGAAACAGAGAGCGTAAAAAATCTGTTTGAACCTTTTCCCAAGAGGAGCTGAAATTTAATATGAGAAGGAGACGAAATGACAGAAGCATATTCTAAAATTGATCTGACTAATGTATTAAAAAGAAAAATTGAAAAGCCAACATTATTAAAACTTAGGGAAATTCTGACAATAAAGTATGAACCACGATAGGTTTTGGAGATAATAGAGTGAATGTGATCAACAAACGAAAGTTTGGAATTAAATATAACACCTAGGTCATTTGTAACAGATTTTTGTTGTAATTTACAAGCATTTAAACTGTAATTAAAATTATAGACTGTTTTCTTAAGGGAATAGGTGACATAGTGACATTTGTCATTTGTGAACATATTATTTTGAACGTACCAGGTCCCAATTTAATATAGATCAAGTTGTAAATCTTGACAATCAATAGGGTATTATATAATATACCCTTGATGTTTCGATTACTGATTACTTTCAATCTCTGATACTGTTTGATTTAACGCAAGCTCATTCGAATATTTTAAATCAAATTCGTAAACGAATGATTTCCGATCATCGGATAGCCGTTCTCGAATCATATTTTACCCAGACTGACTGGCATTGTCTGTTGTCCGGTGTGCTGGATGTCAACCAGCTATTTGAAGTTTTTCTGCAACACATTTTATATGGATTTGACAGTTATCTTCCTTTTCGTTATACATCTAATTCCACTAAATCTGATCGTTTAACTAGGAAACCCTGGATCACCTCTCGTTTTCTAGTTGACATAATTCTTAAAAACAAATACACTGTAGTATCTCAAATCACGACGTGATCCTTCCGCAGATATTATAAGACGATTTACAGATTTTCCCAATATGATTGGTAGGCGGATCCGGAAAGCTAAGCAGGATTACTTCGATAGGCTGCTTACTCGTCTGTGCTCGAATCGCGATAAATGGAAAGCTTTGAAATTAAATTTTCTATCGAAATATGGAAGAAAAAATTCTGCGACATGGGTTCGATAGAAAAATTTACCATTTTTCCAGTTTATAATATTAATTATTATTAAGTTTTGAAAGGTTTGGCTCCTGGCTCTAACCCTCCTCAGTCCCCTTTTGAAAGTCCGGCTCATATTTACAGAGGCTTCTTTACTATATTCCTTTAATTGTGTAGGAGAGGAAAGGGACGAGAGACAAAAATCTCTGAAATTAGAATTCTTTTAATTAAGAACTTGGAGTATTTGGTTGGATGTCAACTGATCTCCAACTACAAATTATTTCAATAATTTGTTTTTTTTTTACAAATTAAAGTACTAACACAATTTGTTTACGATTTAAATCTTATATGTCCTTCATTAATTAAAACTGACAAGAAATAAATCTCAGCTCGTCTGATATTTAATGTGGATAAGAATTAATTTCTTCTCCCGAGGTCTGGCGTTTTCCAATTTGGTCCTTGATGTCCTCGCTGACGTTAATGCAGTCATCTAACGGGGAAGCTTTGTCGAGGTGAAGTCCGGATAACCAATGCCTGCAGATATGGGTGAATATGATGTCCGTGGCAACCGTAGCAAAAGAGCACGGCTACCTATGTAGGTTAAGCTTCTCGAAGGTGGGGGCTACGAATAGAGGAAAAGAAATACACATTAGTCTAATTCTATCCAGTATCTTTAGAAGGGACTACTGGTGCACAATCAAAATTACCTCCAATAATGAATTACTACCAAATGACGCAACGCTGCCCACCGAGCGCGGTAGGCCGACTAGGGCCCCGTCAACGCTACCTAACGCTAAAGGTACTCAATGCGACACTGCTCCTCTCTCTCGGACTGTTGTACGTGGGTGCCCAAGCGCCGGCTTGATCACACACGGGATGCATCAAACGCACATGTCGTCTTACACTATAGGAGGCTAACACCTGATATAGCAGAGCAAACGCTTTAAAATTCGAAGTTAATGCAAGATGTTAAGAGAGTGTAGAGCTTTGCACGTTTAAGGCGGAAAAACAGATGACAGAATAGTGGAACTACAAAACAAAAAATCAAAGGCTGAGGTCTAAGGATCTTGGAAATCTAAAACAAAAACCACTGCACGACTTGTTCAGTGAGTAGAGCTTCCCTGAGCTCGCATAACGCCTCCGAAAAATCTTGGAGGACAACCTAAGATATTCGTTCAAAAGAAGGAATCGAATGTTTGAGTGGGCCTTCCTCCAGGAACAAACAAACCTTTAACACGTAAAACTCTTGCTTCCCAAAGTTCTCTGTATACAAAACCAATGGGAATCATCAAATCAAACGGGAGAGCCTTGCCCGTTACTTCATCTAACAAAAACCTTATGTGATAAGATATATAAGGTAATTCATAGAGCCTTTGAAGTGCTGCCCAACACCTCGAGGCAAACTTGCAATCAAAAAAAATGTGACGACCCTGCACCTATCGCACAACTCTGAATCGGACAAACCCCACCAATGTATGTTTCGCAGAGTAAAAAACCCCTCATGCAGGAGTCTCCACTGAGTGTCAAACCACCGATAATTGGGTCTGACTGTATAAATTAATTCAAATACCTTAGACCATTCCGAATCTGGAAAAATTTGCACAAACTCAGGGTCCGGTGCAACCTGTAACTTTCCCACAAACCAAACCTTTTTGTGGCCGCCCAACCGTGCTGGGTCGATCAGTTTCAAATCTTGCAAAACTCAAGTAAAAAGAGCCTTCAGAGAGAAATAAAATGTCAAAGAATCTGCTTTCGCTGGTCGGAAGCTAACTCCCACTTTTGAAGTGGAGAGGCAGATTGTATTGCCTCCACGGAATTAAGATCTAAAAAGATCTTACAGGTGGCCTTATGCTACACCCAACGTAAAAACTTGAAAACACCTCAAACGAGGAACATGAACTTGGCCCACAGCTTTCGCTGGTCAGAAGCTAACTCCCGACACCTACCCGCTTTGGCCACCCGGGTAGGCACAAACCCACTTCTGGCCGAGAGCGAAGTTTGTAATTCCGTAGAAGTTGAATTTTCAGCTGGCCGTCGGAATACTTCGACTTCTAAATCCGTCGTGGCTATCCTGGCGCTGGAAGCTTGTACGTCACTTAAAATTTCACCGGAAAGAACTATCACATGTCTCGGTCCATCATTCGCATGATTCACTTTTCCAAACTTATCATTTATGTCCTCTTCCGTGAATATATAGGCTTCATCCCTAAAGCCTGTTTCAGAATTACTGTTTGCGGGCGAAAAACAGGCGAATGCGAAAATCGCAACCGAGGCGAATATTTTCCGCACATACTGCCGTTTCACAATTAGCGGAAATCGCCCGCACTGCTCTTCGCAACTGCTTTGCGGGCGAAATTTTCAATTCAGACAGGTTCTGAAATTTAGCGAATTCGTGACAGCTTCAACCAATCAGGAAGCTTCAGGTTCGCACAGAACTATGGGGGGAAAAGTTGAAGAGAAGTAACAAAAGCATGGCTACCATCCCTGCAAGCAGTTCTCTCAATAAGAAACTTATGAACGAAAAACTTATCGCTGCTGTGGAAGAACGGCCTCCAATTTGGAATACGAAATTGAAACAACATCGGAACAATCTATTGATTTCCGAATTGTGGGAGCAAGTGGCGGAAATTTTGAACGTATCAGGTAAGAAAAAATTCTTTCCCGTGAGATTTCGTTATATTTTATAATCGAGATTTAATAAATTTTTTTTCTAAATTACCATTTCATTAATTTTTTTTGTTAATAGTTGACGAAGTTACCAAAAAGTTTAAAAACCTACGCGATACTTTCGTCAAAGAATTCAAAAAAACTGAAAAATCAAAAAAATCTGGTAAAGGTACGGACGAAATTTACAAACCAACGTGGGCGTATTACGAAAGCTTGCTATTCCTTCGGGATACAGTTTCTAACCGCACGTAAGTTATTAAATGTTTTATATATATTTTCTCGATTTTTAAATATGTAGATTATATTAGCACCAGTATATAATATTTATGTAATAACCGAAAATCGAATTATTATTTCTTGAACTTTCTTAGAAGGCTCATACAATTTCTACCTATAATCAAGCTTATAATTACAATTACTGAAGAGCTTATAATCAAATTAGTATTATCAAGCCTATAATATATAATTAAACTATTATAGGCAAGTTGGTAAACTGTAAACATGGACTGTTAAAATTTTACCAATAGTTCGCGTTTACTATTTATCAAATTGCCTGTAAGAATTAAAAAAGCAAAAACAAAAAAAAAACCTATTCTTCTTATCCTGTATAAATAGTTCTTTTCTTCTACTTGTTTAAGCACATTATGTATTATTTTATTTATAAGCTCCCCCCCCCCCCTCCCCTTCATATCAACTTTGGTATTTCAAGCTTTTGTTTTATTTAGAAATTTTTAATTAACTTTTATATAGTAGCCAATTCAATTATCAGGTTACTGATAGATCTCAAGTGTACAAAATATAGTTATTATTTATTTGGTATTTTTAAGCTTAAAAAAAACTATTGCATGATTTGATTTAGGTAATTTTGCCAATTCTGTATAGTTCTGATTATTTATTTATTTATTTAAGTGTAATATACAATATCTGACCAGAGCCAGTATTATTTATTCATAATAGGATATTATTTTTAGTGTTAACCTAAATATTATAATCATTATTTATGTATATATTAAAAATTAACCATATGGCATATTTTCTTTCAGAACATCTGGAAATATTCCCACGCAGGATGCTATATCAGATGAAAATTTACATATCTCATATGAATCCGGATGTGAATTCTTAGTAGACGAAGATATCAGTGTAGGCGACTGCGATGTGGAAAGGCAAACGCAATCACTAACCATCCACACTCCAACAACATGCACACCACTTGCGGATTACAATCATAGAGAGAAAGAAAACAATAGACAGAAAACTTCACTCAAAAGAAATTTTGAGGATGCATTCCTAGAACAATTTCAAACGTTCAATGATCATGAAAAAAATTTTCAACAGCAGCCACCACTCACTCCAAACCAAATGTTCCTGTTATCGTTGTCACCCCACATGGACCGTATTCCAGAGGAAGCAATTGGCCAATGCCAAATGAAACTGTTGGAGACAGTATTAAGTTTTAAAGCGACGTAAAAATAGTTTGTAAGGTCTTACATGTAACAGTTAAAAAGGTGAATTTTTAATATCAATAATTTGAATAGATTTTAAGTAATGTAAAACTATTAAGTACCTCTTTTACCATAACTTATGTATTTATAGATTTGTAGTGGTAAAAGAGGTACTTAATAGTTTTACATTACTTAAATGTATTCAAATTATTGATATTAAAAATTCACCTTTTTAACTGTTAATATTGTGTTACATGTAAGAAATTACAAACTATTAAATTATAAAGCTTTAAGCAATGTATTTTATGTTGATGGATGAATAAAAAAAAAATTATTATAAAAAATTTATTTATTATATATTTTTTACATATATACAGAGGGTCCAGATACTGTGGATGGACATCAAATTAAGGAGAACAGGAAAACCACTAATCCACATAACGAATCTTTATTGCTATGGATACATATTTCAGCAGCCACGCTGCCTTCTTCAGCATCCATCTTTGTTTCTCTAATCTAAAGCTTCCATCGGATGCTGAAGAAGGCAGTGTGGCTGCTGAAATACGTATCCATCACAATAAAGATTCGTTATGTGGATTAGTGGTTTTCCTGTTCTCCTTAATTTGTTTACATACGTTTATTTCTAATCCCAGGAAGCTGCCATTGCCACGGCAAAGCACCTTCCGGGCTACAAAAATGATCAGCAAACTGCTGACGTATGGTAGCAGCTTCTCGGCTATAATTCTGCCCCTTTGCTGGTCTAATATTTAAAAATCCCGGGGTAGCATTGGCATCCACTTCTTCCCTCCATCTTCCAGGTGTCACAGTTCCATGGTCATCTTCAGTATCCGTATACCAAGAAGGGCAATAGTCTTCATGACCCGACACGTCTTTCGATCGTAAAAAATTGTGCAGCACGCAGGCGGCTTTCACGATATTATCAACGTGGTGCGGATGCACATTAATTATTCTTCTGAATATCCTCCATCGGGATGCTAGAATGCCAAAAGCATTCTCTACACACCGCCTGCAAATTTATAAAGAAAAAAATTAAAAAAACATGAAAGGAGAAAAAAAGGACAGCAATTTGTCTCCCTAAAAAAAATATACAGTTTCCCAGGAGAAAAGGTTAATATTTCGTATGGTACGGGTTATTGTAAGTCGAAAACTTCGTAACCTGTAGTCTTTTACATACATTTTACTGCATTAACATTCTAATAAAGTTATAACAAATTTTCAAACATTCTGCCACATGCTTCGAAGCACTTATTAGAATGTAAATGCAGTAAAATAAAAATTATATCAGAAACTCATGATTTTTATTTCAAATAGCTGTATCTTGGAAACCATTAACAAAAGACTGAATATTTATATAAACTTTTTGACTTATAACTCATTTTATAAACAATGAAATACTGACCTTTCCTCCTAGGATGCCCTATGTATTGGTATACCATATTTTCCCTGTTTGAAGCAACACCATATCTATGGACATGGTGGTGTTTGAAGCCTGTTTGTTTTTTTTTAGACACTGGGGCCATAAAGAGAGACTAGTCTGAATTAATGGAGGAGAGACTGAGAGGAATGAAGTTATAATTTCAGATGAGGATAATGAATCAGAATAGGATATTATAATTTCAAGAAAATTTTAGTGTATGAAAAAACAATGTACATTCACATAATAAAGTAATATATGAAAGGAATAGAGGCCTGGTCTCAAAAATAAGGCTGATCTCTGTTAATGGCAAGGGTCATGCATGCAATTTTCATTAGAGGCCGGGGTGCCTTTGACCGAGAAAATATGGTATTAAATCTAGAAAACTGATTCTTTAATCATTTTAAATCTCCACGGTTGGATCACTTTTTTTGTAAGTCTTTAAAAATTTATAAATCATCAAAAAGTCATAGTGCCAAATAAGGAGCTACATCATACCTTGCTCTACTTAGCCGGTAGTTAAAGATGGCTTCTTTCATTGCGAGTTTTTTGCCAGGAAATGGGCGCATAAAATTGGGAGCGAGTTGGAAGGCTTCATCTCCTACCAAAACATATGGCATAGCCTGATTAATACCAGGTACCTGTGATGGCTCTGGTAATGCCAAAGAATTACTTTCAAGGGCTTGGCCGAAAGCC
>JAHWFO010049638.1:66583-96865 GCA_023313115.1 Rhysida immarginata
TCGGGAGTTAGCTTCCGACCAGCGAAAGCTGTGGGCCAAGTTCATGTCGTCTCGTTAGAGGTGTTTTAAGTTTTAAACGTTGGGTGTAGCATAATGCCACCTGTAAGATCTTTTAATATCTTAATTCCGTGGAGACAATACCATCGGCGTATCCACTTCAACAATGGAGAGAGAGGAGCAGTGTACATCTGGTTTCAATCGCCTGTGATTTTGGATTTTCACCTAGAGTGGACATTTCAAGGACTGGGCATTCTGTAAGTGACTTTATTGTGCATCTTTTGATTTGGTTTGATTTTTGTCGGCGTACATGACCCCAGGTCCGCCCTGGGTGTTCGCGACCCGTCCATCACCTACCGGCGTCGTCTGTGCCCAGTGGAAGACTGCGACCATGGAGAGGATGATTCTCGTCACGTGCGAGAGAGCCTTCAACGTTGCGGAGTTTATGAAGGCCCTCCTGTCCAAGATCGACATGCCAGAATTCCTGCCGAACGATCATCCAGCAGTCATCTGCCTCCAGAAACTTTCTGCTACGGAGCACTGTTTGCTTGCAGCAATTGAGTCACTTGCTAGGAGGATTATTGAGACAGTTAATGACATCAGGGATAATGTTTGTTACAGTTAATGATATCAGGATAATGACAGTTTGTTACAGTTAATGACATCAGGGTTAATTTGCTTCCCTATAATCCATTTCGATTGGTAATTTTAGTGCGGGGTATCTCCCCTTTAGTGGCATGGGCCTACATTCTTAATGTGTTTAGCCAATTTGGTGAAGTTCTTAAGATGACCAGGATCAAGCATGAAGACCCAGCATATTTGCAGACCGGAGAGATTAACATTGAAATGAACTTGGAAAAGGACATTCCAGACTCCTTAATGGTGCACGGTGAGCGAGCGTTTATATCGTATCCAGGTATATCCAGGTATATCGCTCAAGCTGGTACTGCAAACGTATGGATCATGTTAGAAATGACTGCCCTTTGCTAAAAAAGTGTGAACACTGTCACTGATTTGTGAGCCGAGCTCATTCTTGTCCTTACGCCCCAGATTTACGATTGCCTTCGTCTTCTCATTCTTCTGAACAATCGGCTAAAGAAAAGGAGTCTGTGTTGACGATCTCGCCAGAAAACTGTGAATCCTTCCCTAAGTTTCCTGTGCTGCCGCCGTACCATTATTCTGGTGATAGTTCATTGCGAACCTCTTCCAAAAGGGTTCGCATCTCATCACCAAGGCAGCGTTCTTTAGGTGGGCAAAAGCTTAAACTGTCCTGCATTGATGTAGAATCAGGGAGTGGTCTGTCTGAAGAAGTGGGCAAGACTCTCTCTTCTAAGGTTACAACCTATAATGATGTGTCTAATGTGATTTCTGGTGATTCGTCTGACGATAAATTAGTAATTGATGAAGACGACTCTATGGAAGTAAATGATGTCTTAAAGCCTGCTTCTGTTGTGCTTGAAAGTGGTTCCGCAGCGCTTCAGCAGGGGAGGTCACCTTCGCAGTCCTCTGTACATGATGCCAGCCCATCGCCAACAAGGTCGGATAAGTCCCTACCTTCACGCAGCCGTTCCAGAAACCGTCGGTCCAAATATAGGCGTTCCAAAAATTGGCATTCCAAGAAAAACTCTGATAATGGTTCTTCACTTGTGTGTAATCAGGAAGGAAATTCTTCCACTCCGATTTCTAATAATGAAGCTTAAATGTATCTCTCTCAACATCTGTTCGTTCTTTTCACGCTTCAAGCAGAACGTTCCTGCTACGTTCGTTCGGATCCATTCCCCAGATGTTCTGTTACTGCAAGAATTTAAGATGAGTAATTCTGACATTAAACAATGTTTGCGTTTCTTCTCTGGGTATTTTCCTTCAGCCAAATATTTCGATAATTCTTCTTCCTCGTATTTTTGTGGTGTAGCCATTATAATCTTTAATCCGAACTTTCAGGTGGATGCGATCGAACGTGATTTTGACTCGAGGGTAATTTCCTTGGATATTTCTTTGGTTAAGTTCAACTTTCATCTAACTAATGTGTATGCCCCCAACTCAAAGAGGAAACTGCGTGCATTCTTGTCTGAGCTATCCCCTTTCTTTTTTACTACTTTGCCTTTGATGTTGGCGGGTAATTTCAATTCGCATCCTGATGTCCGTAATGGTGTTTCTACTAGACATGTTTTTACTATTTGTGTTCAAAATAAGCTAGTTGATGTTTGGCCTACTTTAAATGCAGATGATCCCGGGTATACGTTTAGCCGGGATTTTTGCCAATCGTACAGATTAGACCTGTTCCTGGTGGATCCAATCAAGCACAATGATGGTCCTTCCGGTGTCTGTCTCAGACCATGATGCTATGGTCTTGGTCTTTGCCGGAGGATGAAATCGCCAATGGTTTATGAATGTCTCCTTGCTTGATGATCCATGCATCTTCCGGAAATTCGCCTCATTCTTTGAGTGCATTGCTTCACCCTTCACCCCTACATTCGAATCGTGGCAGTTTATTAAATTAAGACTGAAGAAGTTCTTTAGAAGACTAGGTATTGCAGCCGCGAGGAGGCAGGATTATCACATTATGCGATTGACCCAGATCCTTGGTACGCTGAAACGATCTTCTCTCCGGGGGGATTATGCTCGGGATATTAGGCAGATACGGTCGGAAATTAATACTCTCTGTGTACGGAAGGCTGCTAAGGAGAGAGTTTGCGGAGGAGCGCTCTAAGGCTGCTGCGCGTCTCGTTCCTCATATATGTTCTGATGGTCAATCTTTTTCTGAAGAGGGCGATATTATTTCTGTCTTTCACGCCTTTTACAAAGATTTATTCTTATCGCCGCTTTGTCCGTCGGATGAAACTCTTGAATGGATTCGTCTGCTTCCTGTTCTTCCCCAATCGGAGGGTTCTGTTTTAATGAGAAAGTTTTCAAAGCAGGAGGTTCTATCATACACTGCGTCTGGTAGGAAATATGCATCTAGCCCTGCAGTGGACGGATTTACATATGAATTTTACGCAAAATCTTGGTCGGTGATTGGAGACTTTTTGATACGGCTTTATAATTCTATTTTGGCAGTCCCGTCGAGCATTAATGCAGCTTTCACGGTTGGCAAGATTATCTTACTTCCCAAATGTGCATCTCTGTCATTGGTTTCCCATTGGCAGCCCATAACGCTATTGAATGCAGACCCCACAAGATCTTTACTGGGGTCTTGCAGTCGCGCTTAAAGTTGGTTGTGTCGAAGTGCTTTGATCCTGGTCAGACCTGTTCTATTCCAGGTCGGCGTATGACGGACAATCTTGTGACTTTGCGGTGCGTTATCGAAGTAGATCTTTTGTGTAAGCAGTCACTGGCAGTCTCGAGTTTGGACCTAGAAAAAGCATTTGATAAGGTAAATCATGAATTTCTGTTTAGCATCTTTCGTCATCTTGGTCTTAATAAATTTGCCTCGCTTTTGCAGTTTATCTATGCGCCATCCGTATCATTTGTCTCAGTTAACGGCATGACGTCTGAGGTTTTTCCGTTGGAGAAAGGCGTACGTCAAGGCTGCCCGCTTTCGCCTCTCTTTTACTTTCTTTACATTGAGCATCTTTTGAAATACATTAACCGTCACGCTGGCATTGAGGGCTATACGCTTCCGCTCATCTCGTCGAAAATTGTTTCATTGGCATATGCGGATGATATCGTTTTGATAGCGGTAGATGCATATGCTCTGGGGGTTCTTTACAATGCTTTCACTTCGTTTAGTTCGTCAACTGGCTCAACGTTAAATCTGTCCAAGTCTAAAGGTATTGCCGTGGGGAATTGGTCTCAGGATTCCTTGAACAGTTTTCCTTTGTAGTGGGGCCATTCTATTAAAGTTTTGGCCATGTTTTTTCCTTTAATCCTACAGTGGATAAACTTCAATGGGGTGCGATTGCAGCTGAATGTAGGCAAAAACAGGCGAGATTTTTCCGGTATCCATGGCTATCCGAGCGACTTACTTGAAAGTGCATCTTATCCCCTTGATTACTTATCGGTGTCTTCTTTCTATGCCTTTGATGGCAGATCTGAATGTACCACAGAAAGAGTTTGCAAAATTTGTCTGGGGACCTCAAATTAATAGGCATCTAGCGTCTCACCATCTGCTTTGTTTACCGTGGAAGAAAGGAGGTATTGGAGTGCCGGTCATTTATATCAAATCACAGCATTTGTTTTGGGGATCTTTGTTACGTTTTTTGAGCATCCTCCACCTAGGTGGGCGCCTCTGGTTGCGCTGCATTTGGATGGGTTTTCCCGTTCGTATGGTCTTCCGTCTTTACTCAGTGGCTGTCATGTAGTGTATACAGACTCATCGACATTTTATTTCTCTCTGAAGGCTCTTTTTACTCGAGTTTTGCAAGATTTGAAACTGTTCGACCCAGCACAGTTGGGCGGCCTCAAAAAGATTTGGTTTGTAGAAAAGTTACAGGTTGCACCGGACCCTGAGCTTGTGCAAACCTTTCCAAATTCGGAGTGGTCTAAGGTATTTGAATTAATTTATACAGTCAGATTCAATTATCGGTGGTTTGACACTCAGTGGCGACTCCTGCATAAGGGGTTTTTTACTCTGCGAAACATACATTGGTGGGGTTTGTCCGATTCAAAGTTGTGCGAGGAGTGCAGGGTCCCTGAAACTGTTCGTCACATTTTTTTTTATTGTAAGTTTGCCTCGGGGTGTTGGGCAGCGCCTAAAAGGCACTATGAATTACCTTATATATCTTATTACATGATAAGGTTTTTGTTAGATGAAGTAACAGCTAAGGCTCTCCCGTTTGATTTGATGATTCCCATTGGTTTTGTAAACAGAACTTTGGGAAGCAAGAGTGTTACGTGTTAAAGGTTTGTTTGTTCCATGTGAGATCGTCTGGAGGAAAGCCCACTCTTACATTCGATTCCTTCTTTTGAACGAATATCTTAGGTTGTCCTCCAAGATTTTTCGGAGGCGTTATGCGAGCTCAGGGAAGCTCTGCTCACTGAACAAGTCGTGCAGTGGTTTTTGCTTTAGATTTCCAAGATCCTTATACCTCAGCCTTGATTTTTTGTTTTGTAGTTCCACTATGCTGTTGTCTGGTTTGCTGCTTTAAACGTGCACAGCTCTGCACTTTCTTAATAACTTGGATTAACTTAGAATTTTAAAGCGTTTGCTCTGCTATAGTGTAAGTGTCATGTGGATTTAGCAGAGTTAATTTACAAGAGATAAGAACGAGTAAAGTTGTTTTTTTTTAAAAAAAAAAGATTTTATTGAAACTATTTTCGATTCAAAAATCAATAGGTGGCGCTGCCACTCAATGGCGCTGATAATTCTGTAAATAAATTAAACTATTATGCAGTGGAAGATTTTACTAAAAGAAAATAGAATTATAGTCATAGTTCTCCTTCACTTCAAGGAACAGCTAACGAATAACATTTTAGCCCAAGAGTTAATAGCGTGCTCGCTAACGAATAACACTTTAGCCAAAGTTCGGCGTCGGGAACAAATTGATAGCTGATCCCGGCGGATAATAGGTAAATTGTCAAGTCCGGGAAGACACAGTAGTAGCGGAGGCTTTTCGAATGAGATGCGGAGTAGAAGATGAAGAACTGCCGAATAACGAGGCCGCGGTTAACTCGCCGAGACGACAGTAGACTATTGTTGAATCATGAATGTGGGATGTTGAAACCGATGCAGCAAGACTCTGGATGTGATGATGCAAAACGGTATCAGACGAATGACGAGGCAATGAGTTAATTCGCCGAGACGTCCTGGTGAACCATTGTAGAGTATGGATGCTGGACGAATTATGATGTGAACCGACGACAACATGCACAAAAGCTTCACGACGAATAGAAGCCACGAGTTAAATGACGTGCAGCTGAGGATTACAAAAATAAGCACACTCCCCGGTCAAAACTGAGCACAACTGACGTCACATATCATTCGCACAGCATACTAAACATTAACACTAAAATATCACTGCTCACTTGAAACTTCGGAAGTAAACAACATATATCACCCACTTACGTAGACACCAATTTATACAGGCTTTAATAACACCTTTGTCGACATAGGCAAACGACGAACGATGCACAAAATATTATTGCTGCAAAGAAGTAAACCCAGAAGAGACGCAACCTTCGTCGCTCGAAGAGAAATGGCGATGAAGGCATCTGCACACGTGATCACCCCGCTGACACTGAAATTCATCTACAGAAGAAAACAGGGTAATTAACGATAAGCAGCAAAAGAACACTTAAACAGTAGAAATGCCAAGTCGTCGTATCTGATCCACATCTACACCTCTCCAAGCTCGTAAGCGTAGAAGCATGTAGCTTGAAATAGCAGCGAACCCTCAGAATCCCGCGACGAAAAATCCAAAGGGAATTGAAGAGACAGTTCGGAATTAAATTAACAGTTCTGAGCCTCGGCTTCTCGTGATGAAACCTCCGGCCTCACTCATGAGGTACGCACCGAGTGAAAAGGGGTAGATGCCTATAATCGAAACTCCAACGTTTAGTTCGACGGCATCTTCTTCAAAAATGTTACGGAAAAGTCTTAGTTGAGCCTCCGTAATAGTAGTGCTGAGCACTGTAACGTTAAAGGCTGCTCTATGAGCACTACTATTAGCCAACTCAAAACAAGCGAAAGTTCTTTCGTACCTTTGGTATCGAAGAGTTAAGAGACGGGCGTCGTTTTCTCCCGTCGGGGCCGGTTCATTCTCTGACGGCAGGAAGCACGAAGACGACGGCTGGTTCTCGCTCCTTTCGCGGGCGACGTTGGGGCTTGCTTCTGGGTACAGCTCCTTCAATATCGCCTCAATGGCTTCTGTAAGGCGACTCTCCCAATCTTCGTCGTCAAATTTTACGGCGAAGACAGTCTCCAACTCGCTTACGAGATGATTACGTAAGTCGCTCTCTCCCTCGCCGGCCGTTGGCAGACGCTCGCCGTCGAAAGCTCCCCCGTGAACGGCTTCCGTCACTGACTCGCTCACCATGCGGGGACGTTCCTCGCTTTCCTTGCGACGTCTCCTTCGTCTCTTTCGCCTCACGCTCGTCGACAAATTCCTTTCCAACTTAGGGCGAAAACGATCCCGCCATTCACTCTCCTTCTCTCCCTTCTCGTTCCACTCTCGCGTCGCTTTCGGAGTGGCTCTCTTCTCCTTACGTAACATCGACGCGTCATCCTCTTCTTTCACTTTCGCCGATGACTGACTCTGGCGAAATCGACGTGACAGTAAGACAGGGTGCGT
Source organism: Rhysida immarginata (assembly GCA_023313115.1). Lineage (NCBI taxonomy): Eukaryota > Metazoa > Arthropoda > Chilopoda > Scolopendromorpha > Scolopendridae > Rhysida > Rhysida immarginata. The sequence goes on from JAHWFO010049638.1 coordinate 73,810, forward strand.
ACGCTTTGTGAAAATAAAAATTCAAGGACTTTCAAGACTTTTCCATGACAAATGATGATAAAATTCAAGGACTAAAGTCACACTTTAATGGTAAATGAAAACACATTTTAATAACATTATATAAAGATATTTAATGAAACATTCCAATTTTTTCATTACAAAATCCTGGGGGAAAAAAAATAGTAAATTTAAAATTGTTTTATTCACAAGTGTATTTGTTCATAAAGAAAAAAAATGTAGGCTACCTTCATTTAGTCGTTTTTAGTAAATCATATTGAGTTGTTATTTCACGATCCAATTCTTTTATTAATCCCATTTTCTCATCTGCCGATTTTCTGAAGCTATTGGATTTAACAATAAAATCAAAATTTCTTTCGGTTTCTGCCCTTTGTGCCATTTCATCCGCAGATTTTAATAATACTGCCACATCTTTTTCAGTACTTTTTTTTTCTTTTTCATTAGATCTATATCATTTTGGATTGCCTTTCTTTTTTGAAGATGATGAGACGGAAGTTGTTGGCATATCTTTACTAGATTTATCCACTAGCAGCTGATCAAGCATATTGTTTTTATCACATTTTTCGAAGAGCGAACGATGTTTTTTACCTTTCATATGGCTCCTTAATGCAGATTCACCCATACTGGAAATATCCACGTTCTTCAAGCATAAAATACATTTTGCAATGTGACGATTATTAATATCTTTTGATATCCAACTTGATTTTTAAGCCAAAGTTCGTTGAATGAACATTTACCCATATTTCGAATGAAAAATTTTTTTTATTAGCATGCCTTGAATTATTAGTGAATCCAGCAAACAGAAAACGAAAGTAAAACAGAAGTGTTAGCTACTACAGCGACAATTTTATGAAACGGTGGATTAAAGAATGAGCTACAAATGGTCGGTTTTCAAGGATTTTCCAGGTTCATCTAAGAAAACCTTCATTTTTCCCGAATATTTAAGGCCTTGAAAAAAAATTATGAAATTCAAGAATTTTCAAGGTTTTCAAGGACGCGTACGCAACCTGGTAAGACGACATGTGCGCTTGATGCTGTATTGTCAGCTTATGTGCATCCCATGTGTGGTCAAGCGGGCACTTGGGCACCCACGTACAACAGTCCGAGAGAGAGGAGCACTGTCGCACCTGCAGCGAGCCTTTAGCGTTAGGTAGCATCGACGGGGCGCTAGTTGTCCTACCGCGCTCGTTGGGCAGCGTTGCGTCATTTGGTAGTAATTCATTATTGGAGTTAATTGTGATTGTGCACCATTAGTCCCTTCTAAAGATACTGGATAGAATTAGACTAACGTGTATTTCTTTTCCTCTATTCTTAGCCCCCGCCTACGAGAAGCTTAACCTACATAGGTCGCCGTGCTCTTTTGCTACGGTTGCTACGGACGTCAGATCTACTGGCATTGGTCACCCATACTCATATCTGCAGGCATTGGTTCTCCAGACTTCAAATTCTTCAGACGACAAAGCTTCCCATTAGATGACTGCATTAACGTCGCCGAGGACATCGAGGACTAAATTGGAAAACGCCAGATCTCGGGTGAAGAAATTAATTCTTATCCACATTAAATATCAGACGAGTTGAGATTTATTTCTTGTCAGTTTTAATTAATGAAGGACATATAAGATTTAAAGCGTAAACAAGTTCTGTTAGTACTTTAATTTATAAAAAAATAAAAATATTGAAATAATTTGTAGTTGGAGATCAGTTGACATCCAACCAAATATTCCAAGTTCTTAATTAAAAGAATTCTAATTTCAATGATTTTGTCTCCCGTCCCTTTTTTCTCCTGCACAATTAAAAATTACTCTGCTCATAGGTTTGGTTGTGACAGGCGGGATGGCGGAGCTTGGTACCAGAAAACGGCAGAGACAACGGCCTCAATAGCCTAGCAATAGTTAGAAGTATTCCACTGCAAAAATTTAAGAATTTGTTCTGCTAATAGATGACTGTTTTTCCTTCACTTTATGCAGCCGCTGCTACGTTGTGTTAACAAGGTCATTCGGGAGTGAGTCCGGAGCTATACAGAGGGAGGACTGGAACCCGAATGACGGCAAGGAAGGACAAGACAGACGAAGAGAAGGACGGTCTCAGGACGTTAGGTGGAAGTACAGTCAAAGAAGTTCGTCAGTGGTAAGAAATTAGTTAAGAAATAATTATGTAGGCAAAGGGTTTAGAAGAGTGGCTAAGGAGAGAGCATGACACAGAAAAAAGCATTAAGCCAATTAAAGACTATAATAGAAGTTTCCTCCAGTTAAGTACTAGAATTAAAAAGTGGGACGAAAAAAGAAAAGTAGAAACTTATGTAAGTAGCTTTTCGAAGGGAATCCAGGAAAAATTAAAAGTAGAAAAACATATGAAACTAAAAGAATTAATGAAACAAACGGAAGTATTGCTTTCAGTAAAAAAATGGCGGGATGAAGAAGGGTTCATTGAAAGTAGTGAAGAGGAAAACTACGATGAAACCTGAAACTGTAGTATGCTGGAAGTTCAACCTCAAATAGGATTAGAAGAGGAAAGTGAACGAGATGATACGGAAAACTGCGCAAATGGTTTTAGAGAACCTAGAACGAAGCTATGGAAGAAAGCCAAGGTGATCTAGAACAAGGTGGGGGTCAGTTTGCCGGAAGTAGTAAAAATTGCCTTACTGCGCAAGCGTATTTTGACGTCACTGGAATACATCGAAACCTAGACCCGCTAAATCGAAACCTCAACAGAAACTAAAACATGGCGGCAATGAAAGCAGTCGTGTGATAGCCACACTTGACGACTCGTTCATTTCCTTCACAATTCTCATTCTTTATGCTATATATTTTAATTAAATAATAATGCCATTATATGAAGGGACTTACGTAATTTATAATTATTGTAAAATGTACTTACGTATTATCTTTTTAATGTGAACACAGGGTTGATGTTAACTATCAGCACATCGCGCGATAACTGATCATGCGACCAAGGTAAGTGAAATTTACTGAGACTAAATAGAAAAAGGGTTATATATCAGTTCGTTAGAAGGGGAATGGGTGGGTGTCTTTAAAATGTAAAATCATTTACCTTGGTCTCATGTTCACTCATCGCGCAATGTGCGGATAGTTAAGCGAACACAGAGACAAGGACGATAACGTATTTCTCATTATCATTAGGCCTAGTTATCATTCCTCGTTAAGATTTCGAAATTGATTCGTCGGAACCGTTGGCAGTTAGGAGACAGATGATAATTTCGATATTATTTCTTAATAACTTTATTTATGCAGGCATTAGGAAATTTTAATTTATAAAATAGTAAGTTTACAAATAAACGTTTCTTCAGAAATCAACGTAAGAGTTTTGTTTTTTTACGTGAAAACGTTTTCTTTTGTGACCAGAATAATGGCTACCGCACACGCCGGAAGTAAAGCCATAAGTATTCCAGTGACGTCACAATACGCATGCGCGTTAAGCACTTCTGACAAACTGGACCTACCTGTTATTCTAGATTACCTTGGAAGAAAGCAAATAGGAATTCCGGGGAAATAGGAAATAAGGATTCGGTATTAGAAGAAGAGCAATGACTGCATAGGATTGAGAGTGAGGAAGAGCCATCGCTTAATTTTAATGATCGTTGGGGAAATAAAATTAGCGTAAAAGGAGAAAACAATGAATCAGAAGTAAGTGCAAAGTAGATGGTAAAAGAAAAAGAAAAAAACGTCAAAAAATAATGAAGAGAGCAACAAGCGGATTAATAAAAGCTAGTGAAATGGAGGAAATTAAGCAATGTAAAGAATTGGATTGCGGACGCATTAAAGTAAGTGAAACTAAGATATTGGAAAGCGATGAAAGCGGTAAAACAGATTCAACAGAAAATATCAATTTCGGGAAAGAACAAGAAATAAGAATTACGAAAGAAATTGAATATTATAAGAATATAATAAAAAGTAGCGGTTTAAGAGGTGCTTATCGACAAGCAATCGCAATGTCTGTTGAGGTTGCCATGGATGTGTGGGACAAACCTACACTGCGGAGCCTGTTAGTGGAGGTAGTAGAGGCAGTACTAATCCAGCAAGCAAAGAAAGGCAACTTTTTTGCCGGTAGTGAAGGAAATAATAAATAATTATCCAGAAGAAACGGCAAAAGAACCAAGAGAAGGCAGCAGCCAGGAAGTAGAGGTATTAAGACAATTAAAATTCTCGAAACCTATAGGGAGACTGATGAAGCAAGAAATATTGTACAGGCCGCTATCAAAAATTGAATCTGATGTGAATTCGCTTGAAAAGAAAACCTTCTCAGCGATAGATAAGGGGATTACAGAAGCATTTAAAACGCCGTTATCAAATAAAAGAGAAATAATGAAAGAATCTTACAAGAGAAGTCAACCATTGATAAGAGACGAGAAAAATATAAGTCTTAAACATTAAGAAAATCAAGGGAAACTTTTGCAAAGAAAAGGCTTATTCGCATAAAGAGAATTATGCGGAAAAAGCAATAGTAAGAAAACTGGATAAAATTAATCTAATGGAAAATTGTGATTTGAAGATTCATAAAAATAGTGAAGGAAGTAGTGCTAGTGAAACGAGTATTATATACTTCATTCTACTTATGAGACAAAACGAAGGAACAGATGACAATATTAATTTAGGAAAGGGCTTTATGTTAGAAAGTAATGCGCTACTAAAATCAAAGGAAGCTGAGACTAAACGCAAAGTGAAGAGAGGAATGATAGCTACAACGATTTGGAAAATAAATGTATCCTGCAAACGAAGGAGTTACAAAAAAATCATCAAAGGCTAAGAAGCTTGGAATATGTAGCTAACGAGCAAGAAAAACATTTAGATAAAATGTTAAGAGTAATAAAAGAGCAAGTGAGAAAATAAATTATCTATTAAAAGTCATATCCCAGCTATAGCTAACAACACAACAGTTGGAAAGAAGACTAAAAGAAGGAATTAGTCAGAGATTCGTCATTAAAGAAGATGAGCCAATTAGTGATTGTGAAAATAGCGAAGCGGGACAAAACACTTGTAGAGTAGATAAAGTTAATATTGGGAAAAACGATATTAATGAACCATGTGTATAGAACGAGGATATTTTACGCAAAGAGGTATTCAGAAGACAGTCGGGACCAGAATCGAGGGCAATATTACAGAAGAAAAATGAAGAGGAAAAAGAGTGAAAATATGGTCAGACCGTTGCCAATAGAAGAATACAGGAAGAAGCGGAGAGAGAAGGCAGAGGTTTCAATTGAGTCAAGAAACAGTAATGAATGCATTCGAATGAGAAGAAATAAAAATAGGTGGCACACGTATTATGAAAATCAAATAAGGACACGTAGTGAAATTAAACTGTACAGTAGGAATTCTTCAAGGGGAAAAGGATAAAAAGTGGTTCAACTCCAGTAATGAAAAGGTTGCGTTGCAGGAAAAACCCCCAAGGAAGAATGGACGAAGAGAAAGGAGGATGCAAGAGAAGGAAAATGGAAATCAAGAGAAGAAAAAGCCGCAAACGAAAAAGCGGAAACGGGAAAATGTCAACTCACGTAGGGACGTCATTAAGAAAAACCAATGAGGTGATGTCGGTAAAGTAGAGAGAAGCAAGAGAAATAAAAAGAAGAAAAAACCGACCCCCGTTGAAAACAATAGAACAAATGAAAAGGTGAACGTTCAGTTAGGGCTGCGATTCGCCGAAAAAAAGAGAATTGGAAAAGAAGGAAAAAGAGAGGATTTGCTACGGGGCAGAAGGTTCGAGGCTTGGAACAGGGAAGGTCGAAAGAGATTCGTGGGGAAAGAATTGGAGCGGACTGGTGTGAAGATCCGAAGCCATGTGAAGGCAAGGAGACCGTACGCAACACGAGGAAGCGTGGAGAGCGACTAAGGAGGTGACCCGCTGGAGACAGTGTCTATGGAGAGAGACGAGCGGATTCGAGACAATGAAACGAGGATTCGAGACAGGTCAACGAAAGCGAGCTAAAGCCAAGCAGAGATGGCATCGAAGAGAAACGAATACGAGGCCATTTGAGAGCGGCAGCCGAACCGGTCGCACATCTTCCGTTAACGGCCATGCATTCCCACCAAGTAAGCCTTCTTATGTATTTCTTAAAAAGCCAACGCCGAATATTATACTGAATATACCAAACTGGCTATGAAGGTGGCAGTCGAAGCACTCGAGAAACTGCCTACGATGATGGTGGCTACAGCTTAGCCAAGGAACTATTATGAAATTTGGTGACAGTCATCTAAATTCGGAACTGGCTGACAATGAGGTCGCCGTGGTTAATGAAACTGTTTCAAAATTAATGCCCGAAGGAAATATTAGGGATAAAGCATGATAAGTTTGGAAGAGTGAATCAGGCGAATGATGGACCGAGACATATGATAGTTCTTTCCGGTGAAATTTTAAGTGACGTACAAGCTTCCAGCACCAGGATATCCACGACGGACTTAAAAGTCGAAGTATTCCGACGCCAGTGAAAATTCAACTTCCACGGAATGACAAACTTCGCTCTCGTGGGAGAGAGAGGAGCAATGTACATCTGGTTTTCATCACCTGTGATTTTGGACTTTCACCTTGAGTGGACATTTCAAGGACTGGGCTTTCTGTATATGATTTTATTGTGCATCTTTTGATTTGATTTGATTTTTGTCGGCGTACGTGACCCCAAGCTCGCCCTGGGTGCTCGCGACCCATTCACCCACAACCGGCGTTGTCTGTGTCTAGTGGAAGACTACTGAAGAGCCTTCAACGTTGCAGAGTTTATGAAGGCCCTCCTGTCCAAGATCGACGTGCCAGAGTTCCTGCCGAACGATCATCCAGCAGTCATCTGCCTCCAGAAATTATCTTCTATGGAACGCCGTTTGCTTGCAGCAACTGAGTCAGTTGCCAAGAAGATAATTGATGCTAAGTTCGTTATGGTTAATGACATCCGGATTAATCTGTTTTTGTACCCCATCTCGATTGGTAATTTTAGTGCGGGGTATTTCCCCTTTGGTGGCATGGGCCTATATCCTTAATGTGTTTAGCCAATTCAGGGAAGTTCTTAGGATGACCAGGATTAAGCATGAAGACCCAGCATATATGCAGACCGGAGAGATTAACATTGAAATGAACTTGGAAAAGGACATTCCAGACTCCTTAATGGTGCACGGTGAGCGAGCGTTTGTATCGTATCCAGGAATGCGCCGCTCATGCTGGTACTGCAAACGTATGGATCATTTAAGAAATGACTGCCCTTTGTTAAAAAAGTGTTAACATTGTTGCAGATATGTGAGCCGAGCCCATTCATGTCCTTACGCCCCAGCTCTACGTTTGCCTTCGTCTTCTCATTCTTCTGAGCAACCAGCTAAAGAAAAGGAGGCTGTATTATCGATCTCGGCAGAAAGGTTTGTGTCCTTCCCTAAGCTTCCTGTGCTGCCACCGTACCATTCTTCTGGTAATAGTTCGGCATTGCGATCCTCCTCCAAAAGGGTTCGCACTCCATCACCACAACAGCGTTCTTCTGGTGGACAAAAGTCTAAACTGTCCTACGTTGAGGTAGAATCAGGGAGTGCTCTGTCTGAAGAAGTGAACAAGACTCTCTCCTCTAAGGTTACAACCTCTAATGAAGTGTCTGATGTGATTTCTGGTGATTCGTCTGACGATAAATTAGTAATTGATGAAGACGACTCTATGGAAGTAAATGATGACTTCTGTTGTGCATGAAAGTTGTTCCCCAGCGCTTCAGCAGGGGAGGTCATCTTCGCAATCTTGTGTACATAATGCCAGCCCATCGCCAGCAAGGTCGGATAAGTCCCTACTTTCACGCAGCCGTTCCAGAAACCGTCGGTCCAAAAATCGGCATTCCAAGAAAAACTCTGAGAATCGTTCTTCACTTGTGTGTAATCAGGAAGGCAATTCTCCCACTCCGATTTCTAATAATGAAGCTTAAATGTATCTCTCTCAACATCTGTTCGTTTTGTTTACGCTTCAAGCAGAACGTTCTTGCTACGTTCGTTCGGATCTACCCCCCAGATGTTCTGTTACTGCAGGAAGTTAAGCTGAGTAATCTTGACATTAAACAATGTTTGCGTTTCTTCTCTGGGTATTTTCCATCAGCCAAATATTTCGATAATTCTTCTTCCTCGTATTTTTGTGGTGTAGCCATTATAATCTTTAATCCGAACTTTCAGCTGGATGCGATCGAACGTGATTTTGACTCGAGGGTAATTTCCATGGATGTTTCGCTGTTTAAGTTGAAGTTCGTCTAATTAATGTATATGCCCCCAACTCAAAGAGGGAACGGCATGCATTCTTGTCTGAGCTAGCCCCTTTCTTTTTTACTACTTTGCTTTTGATGTTGGCGGGTGATTTCAATTCGCATCCTGATGTCCGTAATGTTTTTTCTACTGGACCTGTTTTTACTATTTGTGATCAAAATAAGCTAGTTGATGTTTGGCCAACTTTAAATGCAGATGATCCCGGGTATACGTTTACCCGGGATTTTTACCAATCGTACAGATTAGACCTGTTCCTGGTGGATCCACTTTTTTTGTCCCAATCATGTACAATGGTAGTCCTTCCGGTGTCTTTCTCAGACCATGATGCTATTTCATGGTCTTGGTCTTTGCCAGAGGATGTAATCGCCAATGGTTTATGAATGTTTCCTTGCTTGATGATCCATGCATCTTCCGGAAATTCGCCTCATTCTTTGAGCGCATTGCTTCATCTCTGACCCCTACATTGGAATCATGGCAGTTCATTAAATTAAGACTGAAGAAGTTCTTTAGAAGACTAGGTATTGCAGCCGCGAGGAGGCAGCGTTATCACGTTATGCGATAGACCCAGATCCTTGATACGCTGAAGCGATCTTCTCCCCGTGGGGATTATGCTCGGGATATTAGGCAGATACGGTGGGAAATTAATGCTCTCTGTGTACGGAAGGCTGCTGGGGCAATATGGATAAAAGAAGTTGTCCAGGACTCTTCTAATGCGTTTGCGGAGGAGCGCTGTAGGGCTGCTGCGCACGGTCAGTCATTTTCTGAAGAGGGTGATATTATTTCTGTTTTTCACGCCTTTATAAAGATTTATTCTCTTCGCCGCTTTGTCCGTCGAATGAAACTCTTGAATCGATTCGTCTGCTTCCTGTTTTTCCCCAATCGGAGGGTTCTGTTTTAACAAGAAGGTTTTCAAAGCAGGAGGTTCTATCATACATTGCGTCTGGTAGGAAATATGCACCTAGCCCTGAAGTGGACAGATTTACATATGAATTTTACGCAAAATCTTGGTCGGTGATTGGAGACTTTTTGATACGGCTTTATAATTCTCTTTTGGCAGTCCCGTCGAGCATCAATGCAGCTTTCACGGTTGGCAAGATTATTTTACTTCCCAAATGTGCATCTCCGTCATTGGTTTCCCATTCGCGGCCCATAATGCTATTGAATGAAGACTACAAAATCTTTACTGGGGTCTTGCAGTCGCGGTTAAAATTGGTTGTGTCGGAGTGCTTTGATCCTGGTCAGACCTCTTCCATCCTAGGTCGGCGTATGATGGACAATCATGTGGCTTTGCGGTGCATTGTCGAAGAAGCTGTTTTACGTAAGCAGTCACTGGCAGTCTTGAGTTTGGACCAAGAAAAAGCATTTGATAAGGTAAATCATGAATTTTTGTTTAGCATCTTTCGTCATCTTGGTCTTAATAAATTTGCCTCGCTTTTGCAGTTTATGTATGCGCCACCCGAATCATTTGTCTCAGTTTACGGCATGACGTCTGAGGTTTTTCCATTGGAGAAAGGCGTACGTCAAGGCTGCCCGCTTTCGCCTCTCTTTTACTTTCTTTACATTGAGCATCTTTTGAAATACATTAACCGTCACGCTGGCATTGAGGGCTATACGCTTCCGCTCATCTCGATGAAAATTGTTTCATTGGCATATGCGGATGAGAGCGGTAGATGCATATTCTCTAGGGGTTCTTTACAATGCTATCACTTCGTTTAGTTCGTCAATTGGCTCAACGTTAAATCTGTCCAAGCCTAAAGGTATTGCCGTGGGGAATTGGTCCCAGGATTCCTTGAAGAATTTTCCTTTGTCGTGGGCCCATTCTATTAAAGTTCTGGGCCATGTTTTTTCCTCGAATCCTGCGGTGGATACCCTTCAATGTGGTGCGATTGCAGCTGAATGTAGGCAAAAACTGGCGAAATCCTTCCGTTTTCCGGTATCCATGGCTATCCGAGCGACTTACTTGAAAGTGCATCTTATCCCCTTGATTACTTATCGGTGTCTTCTTTCTATGCCTTTGATGGCAGATCTGAATGTACTACAGAAAGAGTTTGTAAAATTTCTCTGGGAACCTCAAATTAATAGGCATCCAGTGTCTGACCGCCTGCTTTGTTTACCGTGGAAGAGAGGAGGTATTGGGGTCCCGGTCATTTATAATCAAATAGCAGTATTTGTTTTGGGGATTTTTGTTACGTTTTTTGAACATTCTCCGCCTAGGTGGGCTCCTCTGGTTGCGCTGCATTTGGATGGGTTTTCCCATTCGTATGGTCTTCCCTCTTTACTCAGCGGCTGTCATGCAGTGTATGCAGAGGCTTCGACATTTTATTTCTCTCTGAAGGCTCTTTTTACTCGAGTTTTGCAAGATTTGAAACTGATCGACCCAGTACGGTTGGGCGGCCACAAAAAGGTTTGGTTTGTGGAAAAGTTACAGGTTGCACCGGACCCTGAGTTTGTACAAATTTTTCCAGGTTCGGAATGGTCTAAGGTATTTGAATTAATTTATACAGTCAGATCCAATTATCGCTGGTTTGACACTCAGTGGCAAGTCCTGCATGAGGGGTTTGTTACTCTGCGAAACATACATTGGTGGGGTTTGTCCGATTCAGAGTTGTGCGAGGAGTGCAGGGTCCCTGAAACTGTTCGTCACATTTTTTTTGATTGCAAGTTTGCCTCGAGGTGTTGGGCAGCACTTAAAAGGCACTATGAATTACCTTATATATCTTATCACATGATGAAGTGACGGGCAAGGCCACTTGATTTGATGATTCCCATTGGTTTTGTAAACAGAGAACTTTGGGAAGCAAGAGTTTTACGTGTTAAAGGTTTGTTTGTTCCGTCTCAGGTGGTCTGGAAGAAGGCCCACTCAAACATTCGATTCCTTCTTTTGAACAAATATCTTAGGTTGTCCTCCAAGATTATTCGGAGGCGTTATGGGAGCTCAGGGAAGCTCTGCTCACTGAACAAGTCGTGCAGTGGTTTTTGTTTTAGATTTCCAAGATCCTTAGACCTCAGCCTTTGATTTTTTGTTTTGTAGTTCCACTATTCTGTCATCTGGTTTTCCGCCTTAAACGTGCAAAGCATCGGCACTCTCTTAACATCTTGGATTAACTTAGAATTTTAAAGCGTTTGCTCTGCTATAGCAGGTGTTAGCCTGCTCTTATGTAAGACGACATATGCGCTTGATGCATCCCGTGTGTGGTCAAGCCAGCGCTTGGGCACCCACGTACAGCAGTCCGAGAGAGAGGAGCAGTGTCGCACCTGTAGCGAGCCTTTAGCGTTAGTTAGCGTTGACGGGGCCCTATTTGGCCTACGGCGCTCGGTGGGCAGCGTTGCGTCATTTGGTAGTAATTCATTATTGGAGTTAATTATGATTGTGCACCAGTAGTCCCTTCTAAAAATACTGGATAGAATTAGACTAATGTGTATTTCTTTTCCTCTATTCGTAGCCCGCACCTATGAGAAGCTTAACCTACATAGGTCGCTGTGCTGTTTTGCTACGGTTGCCACGGACATCAGATTCAACCATATCTGCAGGCATTGGTTGTCCGGACTTCACCTCGACAAAGCTTCCCCGTTAGATGACTGCATTAACGTCAGCGAGGACATCGAGGACTAAATTGGGAAACGCCAGTCCTCGGGAGAAGAAATTAATTCTTATCCACATTAAATATCAGACGAGCTGAGAATTATTTCTTGTCGGTTTTAATTAATGAAGGACATATAAGATTTAAAGCGTAAACAAATTCTGTTAGTACTTTAATTTGTAAAAAAAAAAAAAACAAATTATTGAAATAATTTGTAGTTGGAGATCAGTTGACATCCAACCAAATACTCCAAGTTCTTAATTAAAAGAATTCTAATTTCAGTGATTTTGTCTCCCGTCCCTTTCCTCTCTTGCACAATTAAAAATTACTCTGCTCATAGGTTTGGTTGTGACAATAATTGTTAGGGGGAGGTAAAAAGGCATGTAAGAATATAGTAAAGGAGCCTCTGGAAATACGAGCCGGACTTTCAAAAGGGGACTGAGGAGGGTTAGAGCCAGGAGCCAAACCTTTCAAAACTTAATAATAATTAATATTATAAACTAGAAAAATGGTAAATTTTTCTATCGAACCCATGTCGCAGAATTTTTCCTTCCATTTTTCGATTGAAAATTTTACTTTCAAAACTTTCCATTTATCGCGATTCGAGCACAGACGAGTAAGCAGCCTATCGAAGTAACCATGCTTAGCTTTCCGGATCCGCCTACCAATCATATTGGGAAAATCTGTAAATCGTCTTATATTATCTGCGGAAGGATCACGTCTAAGAGTTATGTCAACTAGAAAACGAGAGGTGATCCAGGGTTTCCTAGTTAAACGATCAGATTTAGTGAAATTAGATGTATAACGAAAAGGAAGATAACTGTCAAATCCATATAAAATGTGTTGCAGAAAAACTTCAAATAGCTGGTTGACATCCAGCGCTCCGGACAACAGACGATGCCAGTCAGTCTGGGTAAAATATGATTCGAGAACGGCTATCCGATGATCGGAAATCATTCGTTTACGAATTTGATTTAAAACATTCGAATGAGCTTGCGTTAAATCAAACAGTATCAGAGATTGAAAGTAATCAGTAATCGAAACATCAAGGGTATTACTATATAATACCCTATTGATTGTCAAGATTTACAACTTGATCTATATTCAATTGGGACCTGGTGCATTCAAAATAATATGTTCACAAATGACAAATGTCACTATGTCATTTATTCCCTTAAGAAAACAGTCTATAATTTTAATTACAGTTTAAATGGTTGTAAATTACAACAAAAATCTGTTACAAATGACCTAGGTGTTATATTTAATTCCAAACTTTCGTTTGTTGATCACATTCACTCTGTTATCTCCAAAGCCTATCGTGGTTCATACTTTATTGTCAGAATTTCCCTAAGTTTTAATAATGTTGGCTTTTCAATTTTTTCTTTTTAATACATTAGTCAGACCAATTTTAGAATATGCTTCTGTCATTTGGTCTCCTTCTCATATTAAATTTCAGCTCCTCATCGAGATAACAGCAAATCCTATCATCGGCTAAGTCATCTTCGGGCGTTGAGGGTGGCAAGCTTTTTCGTCTAGCTCCAGCTGTTGGAGCTAGGGCTGATGTTGTTACCCCAGCGAACACCCATAAATGCAGATGACAGGCAGGGTGCCCAGGCGCACATGCTTTAAGTATCGTACAGTCCGTAGGGCTGTAAAATTTAATTAAACGCCTTCAAAAGAGGCCTGTTTCACCGGCTGGTCATTCGAAGTCCGCCGGGAAGGTGAAAATGAATGTATATTTATTATGCCTCCCCCGATGACCGTACGTAAGCGCTTTGATGATGAATAGCGTATTCTGAATGTAGCTGGACCTAGCCTATGCCATTCGCTAAGGAAGGAATAAGGCGCCCCTCTTCTCCATACCACTGCATTTGATGAAATTATACCTTTAAGTCTGCTATTTCTAGCCAACCACAGTTCATACTTCAAAAAGGCGATGGAAACAGCTAGATCCTGCTTGAATACACCGCCGGTGGAGTCATCCATCAAGAATCGCACACACTGGTATGAAAACTTTTCCAGATGAAAGTGCTGTTTTAGGAGATCCCACATGGAATTTGCGAACGGGCACTCATAAAATACATGACTAATTGATTCTGAAGTCCCACAAGCTAGGCAAGCAACAGATCCGACCACTCTCCATAGATGAAGGCGCTGGAGAGTGATAAATCCGTGGTGCAGCAAACGCCATTGGATGTTTACAACCGATCTTTCAAAGGCTATCGCTTTGAATATCTTCACCAAACTTGACCACGGATAATGAGGATGCAAACGTACGTTGTCAGTAGTCACTTCGGATTGCTGGAAAAACCATGATAATTCATGATAAACGAAGATTGCCCCAGTCTTGTGGGTTTAAAAGTCTAAGTCCGGGAATATAATTTACCAAAGTCTTTTGATACATTAAAGTCCGGTGTTTTGAGGTCCATCATCACTTGCAACGTAAACGGGAACGGTAGCCTGTTCACCTTTAAAAATAAACGCAGATGCATAAATACAAAGGTAGCCCATAATGGAGGGGGGGAGGAAAAACACACGAATCAAAGCGGCCGTTCTGGCTGCAATGAGACATCGTCGAAGATCGGGTAATCCCACTCCCCCTTTCTCCACTGGGATAAACATGTAATCCGTTCTGAATGGTATTTTTCGGTCTCTATGATCCCACACACAGTCAACAATAGCTCTGCGCACTTTTACTAGATTTTGTTGGGATGGCAAGGTGAACAGGCATTTCGAAGTCATGGCTGGCATGACGTGCGTTTTTATAAATCTCGCCTTGACAAACATCGAGGTATTAAAACGAAAATGTTTATCAAGGCAAGAAATACATTTGTCAATCACTTGTTACCAGTGATGGGAGTCAATATCCGGGAGAAAAGAAAACGCATATCCTAACACAGTCACTTGAGCCACACGGTGTTATTGGAAAGTTCTTTAGATCGTCGCCCGTCCACTTTCCAATAGTTGGTTGATTTGACGAGGTTGATGGAGCTCCTCGTCGAAACACTGAAGCAATCAAAGGTGACTTTCTAGATGTTCAGAGAATATGCATCGGATGCGAATAGAACTACGTCATCGGCATATGTCAGCGTCTGGATGTTGATCGACACTCCTGGGAGTTCATATCCTCGAACATCAGGATGATGATTTAAATGCTGAAGTAATGGCTCCAAGTAGAAGATGTACAGGAGAGGGGATAATGGACACCCCTGCCTTACACCCTTTGACAGTTCGAAGAAAGATGAAATGGAGCCATTAATCGCTACGCATGATGTGGCCGAAGCGTACAGTGCGGAGATTATCACAGAAAATTTCTGAAGATGAAGATGATGAAACACTTTGAAAAGAAATTCGTGGTTCACCTTATCAAAGGCCTTTTCCTGGTCGAGACTTAACATAGCAAGCGTTTGCTATCGAATTTGTGCTTCTTCCAAGACACATCGGATGTCAGTCATTCTTGGTGATTGATAGAATTGAACAGGATTGTCCCAAGTCAAAAAATTCTACCGCAATAAGTTTCAGTCGTTGTTGAAACACCCCAGTAAAGACCTTGTAATCTGTGTTAAGAAGTGTTATCGGTCTCCACTGGGTCACCAGTTCCGGATCTGACACCTTGGGGAGCAGAATAATTTTCCCTTGACGAATTCCGATGTGATGGAAGACGGATCTTGAATGATCAAATTGAAAACACTCACCAGGAAAGGCCCAAGAAGTTTCCAGGTCGCATTGTAGAAGGAGTACGGGATGGCTGGACTGGACCCATGATGGCTATCCCTCGACAGAAACTTCTTAACTTCACCATCAGTGTAAAACACAGGTCAGTATCCTCCGAGAAAGGTTTTAGTGTCTCTATCCATTTCTCGTGGCATCAGATGGAACGATTGCGTTGTCGAAGAAAGATGCGAAGTAGGAGCGGAAAGCTGCCAAGATGTCTGAATCAGTTTCCACTACCCTACCATTCACCACCAAACGACGACAATGCTTCTTATTGGCCCTTCATCTCTCCTCGGCAAACACAGCTGATGACATATGCCGGACGTCCATGGCCCAGGTGAGTTTGGCTCTTAGTGCAGCGCCGGCAGTCTTTCGGATCATGAGACATTGATCTCACTCTTCACCTGGCGTATGTCATTAGCAAACTCCTCCGTAGGGGTAGAAGAGCGGAGGAGACGTAAGACCTCTTGCAGCATGAGGAGATGACGACGACGACGTCTAGCAGCGTCCAACCCAAAACTTCTGAAAAAAATGCTTGATTTTAGTTTTTAAATTAACCACGTCTCCAACGTAGGAGGCACATTGTGGAGATGTTTTTCCAAAAACTAAACGAACATACTCTTGTACTCAGAGGAGAATGGTGAGGTCTGCTGGATGTTTGATTTGCGGGGTTGAAGAATCCGTTAAACACGTCTTTTATGAGTGTCCATTCGTTCAGTCCATATGGGACCGTTTCAAGCAGTACTGTAGGTTAAGGAATTTTTCTTATTGTTCTGTGCGTTTTCTACTTGACGGTCCTACCGGCGAACCACATAAATTGGACGTAGCCGTACCTATTATGTTTTTGGATAAAGAAGTGTTTATGTTCGGTCGTCGGAGGGGACTGTTCCCGACCGAGTTGTTATGGTTCATCGGAATAACGAATGGTCCTCATTTTGAGGTGTTTATAAAAGCATAGCAGCCCATTTTTACTGCATGGGCGCCAGATGCCTGTTATAAAGAACTTACGTTGAGGCATCTGCTGAGGCAACAATACCAGCCTTAGCTACAACAGCAACACATTCCAAGGGCGACGTTTGGAACACGGCATCTCCGAAATCGACAGACACATGAAATTTCCACGGCATTGATGAATGGAAATAAGCAGCAAGTTCCCCATTGCCCGAGTGACCCACCAAGCGAGATATCTGATTCCTGCCTGAATGTTCAGTGATTACCTTCGAGCTCAAGAATACTCTAGGCTGAACACGGAGGACACGGAATAGGCCGAACACGGAGGACCATAGAGGATATCGAACGCGCCCAAATCGTCAGGCAAGATTTCTCTCATGAACATTTATTAATAAAGACTTTTCTGATTCATATCCTAGTGCTCCGCCACGGGTGCAACAGAGGACCAGTAACGAAACTTTCACACGTCAGCTGAAGGGCTCATCGGATTTCAAGCCGAAATTAAGTGCTGCCGAATTTAAGCCAGTGTGTGTGATTCCTAGGGCCAATGTCGATCATTCGAGGGTACAAACGAAAGCTTTCAGATTGTTTTCAGCCAGAACATCGACCCAGCCGCCTAAATTCGACTGCCACGTCGTTCCGTATTTTTTTCACGACCGTTCTACAGATCTTGGTCTTTCAACAACGACGGATAGTAATAAGGCCATTGGAACAGTGACTGTTTCAGCCCAGGAGATTCTCGACGTTTCTCCCCATACAAATTCCAAGGCTACGACGTTAGAGGAGGACATCTCTCGTAATGCGATTGCCACGTCCGGCCAGTGTTCGGACAACTACGGCGTTGCAAGCGCGAGCCACGCTGAGATCTTACGCTGCGAGCCGCGCTTGGCTGCCCCGTCTCCGACAAGGGGTACTGGATTCCTTAATTGAATTAGAACTTAAGTTATTCTTAGCTTTAGAAAGCGAAGTGATTCCGTTAATGCCTTCTTCACCTGCCGGACTTTTCCTTTTAAGAAAAAACATTTCTCTTCCATAATAGTATCGTAATCCGACTAGTAAACTTTGCTATTTTGGTATTTACGTGTCTCACTGCAGTATCGGACGTAGCTCAACCAAACCCGAGAGGGTCGCTGCTCTCTGAGTCAGCAGTGCCCGGTATTCGAGGATCTCGTTCACTGTGCGTCTCCCATCACCTAAGCATCGAGGCCCATTTACCCCTTTGTATGTTCTCAGCGTGGATGGCGTCAATGAACACTGGACTCCCGATTGTATCGATTTGAACTTTGATAATTCACGATTGCTTAAATTACTTTGTGTAATTTTGCATATTTTTCTGAAGAAGAAATTAAATCTATTAATATTAAAACGTTGTTTTACTCCTCCTTTCTCTATCTACAACTTCATATTAAACCTTTACAATATCCTAAGATTTTGCTGAGTAAAAAGTCGTGATAAATAACAGTGTTGACTTTTTAACATTACTCCCCAAAAAAGCTAAAATAACTCTAGTTAAAAATAACTTATTAGGGCTTTACATGTTGAGAACGAAATAAATGGAATATTAGGAATCGGATGGCATCAAAAAATTTTTCATATAAAACCATTACGTAAAATAAAATTGTTAAATAGCTCGATCAATGGTTGGTTTGGTTTGGTTTCTTAGAATTTTTGGCGTTGACTACTAAGGTCATTTTGGCTTTTTTACACAAGTTACATCTGTACGCAGCCCGGGACAAACACACATCCATTGCCCACGGCGGATTCGAACCCACGACCAGGTGAACTCGAGAACTAGAAAGCCTACTCCCTAGCCCTCTCAGCCACCTGACCAGCCGCTCGATCAATGCAAAACGTCACAAACAATATAACTATATTCAATAGAGGGCTGCAGCTATTGAAGAATAAAAAAACTTATATACGTTTCATATAAGATGGTTAAACAAGTTTTTTTAAGACATAGGATCATCATCATCAACATAGTTTTTTTTTAAGTTACATCATCATCAGGCGGCTATTGTTAATCGTATTTCTACCAATAATAAGCCTTAAATTTGGCAATATACACCTCTTGTCCGAAGGCCTTCTCTAGGAGGTATTGCTCCGGCATGGAAAAGTCACCTGACCATCTTAGTCCAAGCAATAATGTAACCTTCATTGTTTCCAACAAACGAAAAATTACCGATTGCTAAAATCCAAGATGGAAACTGTGCATACAACTTAGAGAATACAACTTCTAGGGCGTATCACTGTTCAAGCTTTTACTGAAAAAGTGAAGGTACTTTCCCTAATGAGCTAATAAATGGAGAAAATTTATTTTTCATATGATTTTTGTAATGTAGTAACTTCCTTTAGAGAAATTATAGATAATGTTCATATAAACATATTAGAAAATTATAAAGATCTCAACTGATTGTGTGAGAGGATAATTCTTGCTGCTAAAACTAATACTGTCGATATAAACAACCACATTCAGAATATGATTCCATGTTCTGTGACTGAATACAACTCTATTGAAACGATCACACGTTGATGAGGGGTGTTGAGGAGCTGTAACAGAGTTCCTGAACACTCTCAGTCCATCTACACGAAGTATTTTTAATATATACAGAAATAATAATATATACTCATAGGAGCCTTTCTTTGATATTCTAAAATGTTAAAGATGCAATGTTGAATTTTCCTAGGCAAGACCAATCGGACACAAAATTCCAGTGCAAGCATTTTCAAGAATTTTTTTCGAAAGTGAATATTTACTTTATTAACTCTAAGGATTTTTCATGTATTCTTATTCATATTCAAATTCAGATATTGCAAAATTTCATCAAACAAACAGACTGAGCAATGCCGGGCATATCAGCTAGTCAATTCTAAGAAAACCTCAAATAAATCTATGTAATAATTCTATGTACTGCTAAAAAATCAATTTTTTTTATAATTCGCAGAAGATGGGATGGAATCTTCATTACAGCCCTTAATGAACGTTTTTCATATTGCACAAACTTTAGCTTGCATTGTTGGTCATTAGATATACTAGAAATTCCACCCGTCGCATGACGGGTGTCAACCGTACAGGTTGAAGGGTAAAGAAATGAAAGTGGAGTATCAATGGTGTTCAAAACTTACATTCTGCAACAATATAAGCTACTGTTCATCTGCATATAAAAATAAATTGGGCTAGTGCGAGTCCGACTCGCGCATCGAGGGTTCCGTACTATCATATAATATACACTATAGGTTTCTTGGGACACCTGTTGCTCTACCATAAAGCCACAAAAGCTTCAATCCGTAGTGTGTAGGACCACCCCGAGCTGCTATCACTGCCTCCACCCTACACGGCATACTGTCCACAAGTTTACGGTATGTGTCCACAGGTATTGACCTCCATTCCTCGAGGAGTGTCGTGGTCAGTTCCTGGATAGATGTAGGGCGAGCCATCCTGGATCACACACATCGTTCCAATTCGTCCCAAAGATGTTCGATGGGGTTGAGATCAGGACTCTGGGCGGGCCAATCCAGTTCTTCGACCCGCATCTTGTCAAACAACTCGGATATGGCTCTTGCTTTGTGGCAAAGCGCATTGTCGTGCTGGAAGAGGAACGGCCCGTCACCAAAGTGTTCCCACAGCGCTGGAAGCGCCCCGTTATCCGGAATGGTCCTGTAGCCATCAGCATTGAGGTTTCCGTCCACCTTGATGAGCGGGCCCAGTCCAGTCCAGGAGAAACACCACAGGTGTTCACAGGGGTGTCCCAACTCCTTTGATCATGTAGTGTATACTAGTTGGCCGCCCGTGCTTCGCAACGGAGTGTTACAGAACCCTTATTACGACAATAACTGGGTATCAGGATACCGGCAACACTTCCTAGAAAGCAAGCCTGTGCACGGAATCGTCATACATTGTTACAGCATCATAAACAGTCAGAATTTAGGGCTTATTATTGGTAGATATTAGTACTAGTAGATATACAATTAACAGTGACTTTTTATGATGTAATAACGTAGCTTACGAAAAAGACAGGCCGGGGCGCTAAAAAGTCACCTGACCAAAGTAGATCCAGCAACAATCCACTCTTCATTGTTTCCATTTTGGATTTCAAAAATCAGCATTTTTTCGTTTGTTGGAGACAATGAAGAGTGGATTGTTGCTCGATCTACATTGGTTATGTGACTTTTTAGTGTCCCGGCCTGTCTTTTAAGTTGGCTTTGATGTAACAATGTATGACGTTTCCGTGTATAGGCAATACTATAGCTATTATATTATACCGAGCAGACTCGACCGCCATTACGGAGACCACTTGTAATAGTAATGCATGCGATAACAGCGAGGATTTTTATCTTACTGGATGCATGCTTTAATCTTTGCAAAATTGGCTAAAATTAGAAGAAATGTAAAGAGCAGTGTCAGATTAGAATATGCATGTGCGATGGAAGGCTATTATTACCAAAAAGATTATATGTCAAAAGAGTATAATGTTGCCTCATCTCGTCAAGAGAGGGCCATATATATGAAGCTAAAAACATATCTAGCGATTCTCGTTCTGTATTCCCCTTGCGGTTCACAAGGAGATTACACGGTATTACACATGTCATAGTATAGAGCTTATTCATCAGAGTGACGTCGATCCGCAGCAACCAATCACAGCGTGAAACTGGTATGCAACATGGTGGCAGCAGCTTCAGCTGCCAATCAACGGCGGAGCTGAAGCTGCTGCCGCCAATCAAAGTCGGAGCTGAAGCTGCTGCCGCCATATTGTAAGGCTCATGAATAAGCTCTATTAGCATAATCTTTTAATCCCCTGTTCTTTGAACGGATTGTTTTAGTCCAACAATTGGATTGCTGTATTTACTGAAAAGTCGTTTTTTGCCCCCTCTCTTGAATGAATTTGGCTACAGCTCAAACATAACAATGCATTTTAACGATCGCACAACGTAACAAAACTGTCAGCTACTATTACGTGTTCAGCAACATAACGTAACATTACCTGACAGTTTTGTTACGTTGTGCGATCGTTAAAATGCATTGTTATGTTTGAGCTGTAGCCAAATTCATTCAAGAGAGGGGGCAAAAAACGACTTTTCTGCAAATACAGCAATCCAATTGTTGGACTAAAACAATGGAATTCAATACCTGTGGACAGACCAGGGGATTAAAAGACTATGGTATTAGAGGGGGAAGTATGCCAACTCCGTAGTTCGGCCGTTCCTCCGCTAGAGGCTAAAAAATATCGCCAGTAAGGGAACATTTGGCTGTTCTTCAGTAGAAATTGTTATGAAAATGTTTGTTTTTCTGTGTTTTTAAACAATGAAGTAGTGAAAATAGGTCCAGACCTAATTTGGAAGCTGTATTTTTATTTTAGCATTAGCAAATATTTTTAATGTCAGTAATTTTATAACTTTTTTACATTTAATCTTCCTCCCCCCCTCAAACTATTTACAACCCTATATTCCCATGCTAAAATATCTAAATTTCTGCAGAAATTTAGACAAAAATCCTTCAAAAACTTAAATGTCGATTTTTAACACAGTATTTTTTACAAAAATTATTTAAATATAATTGCAATTGAATTATCTATGAATATTAATACTGTAGTATGTTTTCATGATTCAAAGGTTCACGCATGTAAAATATGGACAGAAATCATCCACTGATTTATGGTTGTAGTGTTCACTACAGATATAGTGACTTTCAGCACAACAATGCAACAGAATTTGATGTCCAAGTTATTCTAATATGGTCAGGAGTTTTTGATCATAAGTGCTTCAGTTTTTAAGATGATAATTTAGCTCTTTTTCTAAAATTCTTTATGACATTTTTCATCTTTTTTTTTTAATTTAAAATAATTCTTATAATAAAATAACCTAACTTGCAATAATAAAAAATAATTTATGGTAGAAGCTTGTCTGTATTATCCTGGCAACTAGTGATCTGTAAATTGGGCAAGTTATTCACAACTTACTCAAACAAATCACAAAAAATTTCAGTCTATCAATTTCAACGAATTTTCAATTACTTTCTCAATTCTCGATAATAAATGGAAAACACTATCGTTTGGATAAAAGTTTCCATTATCCTTTACCTGTGTTAAAATACAATTTCCATTAATATTTATAGATTTATTTATTGTTAATGATTGAATACATTCAACATAATCCGCGAATGCTTTAATTTTATTCAGAACAAATACGTTGATATCGTACGTCAGGCAATCATTTACAGGTAAGGGACATTTAAGGGACATTTGACGTATATCACTTGAACCATTGTTCTCAAGAACTGGATCTGAAACTTCTTCAATGCAATGAGCTTGTGTGTCTAGTGGGATAGGGTTAGACGATCTATTAATCCGCCTAGAATGCTGTGGAACTTCGGGCTTAGAAAGATATGATGGGCATGTTGCAAATAAATGAGGAACTGCATTTACAGCTAATTTCCAACGACATCTTAGAATACTACCTTCTTTCTCATTGATCACAAATTTGTCCTCCTTAATTAGCAGTGTCATCAAAATGTTTGTGACATTCTTTTGAAAGAGTCCTATCTTTCCATGGAATTGCTCTTTTCCGCAGATAAAA
>JAHWFO010049638.1:141865-170398 GCA_023313115.1 Rhysida immarginata
ACATCTGGCGGCAGATTGGGGAAATCGCTCTCGCACGCATTTTAGCATTGAAACGGAGCAGCATGCTCAGGCCTTGTTAATCTCGAAGGCCTCGACGAGAGAGAGGCAAGGCGATCTAAAAAAACAGAGCAATGCATCAGCGCACGGAATTCTGGGATCCCACAATTCCACGCGCGAAGCTAGTTAACTGTCTCAAGAAGGTTTGGGAAACTCGCTTAAACTGAGACAGTTTCTAACGCCTGAAACCGGTTTCGTTTGAACCAGTTGTGTACGCACTTGAAAATCGGAACTAGTTCGGCAATCTAAACTAGTTTGGAAATGCTAGTGCGGATGAGGTATAAGAAACCGCAATGGATGGAAAATAATGAGTTCTTATTATATGCAGAAACAGTTGCTACTGAAAATTACAAAGATCCAAACTCGTAATCAGAAGTCCTACAATCTGAAGAAAAAGAGAACTGGATTCGTTGGAACAAAACAACGCATGGGTGTTGGCTGAACGCCCGAAGAATGAGAAAGTTCTAAAGAATCGCTGGGTACTACGTCGAAAAGCTGTAGACAATGGTTGTACTCACTGCAAGGCCGGCTTGGTAGCAAAAAAATACGTTCAGAAGCAAGGAGTCGATTATGATGAGACTTTCAGTCCTGTTGCACGCTATGACACCATACGTACTTTGCTGCCACAGAAAATATGAACTTGGAACAGTTTGACATAAAAACAGCCTTTCTGAATGGTGTACTTGAAGAGGAAGTATATCTAGAACCACCAGAAGGTTTTGAGGATGGCACAGGACGAGTGCGTAAACTGAAAAGAAGTCTATATGGTCTCAAGCAATGCTGATTCATGTCTATTTTATCGAAAATGCAACCAAAAGCGGGTCTACATTGCAATTTATGTTGATGATGGTTTGGTAGTTGGCCGTGACAAACAAGATATCAGTGATTTCTTGAGAGAACTACAGATAGAATTTCATACAACCACCAGCTTTTTGGATAACTTTCTTGGCATGAAGATTCAACAAAATGAAAACGGATCAATTACTTTAAGCCAAGAGAACATTACCAGAAGAATATTGGAAATATTTGGTATGGCCAAATCAAATGCAGTCACAACACCAATTGGTCGTGAAGAAAATACCACTGATGAGGTGATTTCATCTAAGGTTCCTTATCGTGAAGCAGTAGGTTGCCTCATGTACCTTGCTACAGCATCACGTCCAGATATTGCTTTTGCAGTGAGCAAAGCAGCCCGTGCTCTGGAGAGACCGACCACCTGGGACTGGAATCAAGTTAAACGTATATTTCGGTACCTGAAAGGAACACAAGACTATGGAATCTCTTACAGGAAAGGAGGAAAATTAAGCGTTTATAGCGATGCTGACTTTGCAGGTGATAAGATCACAAGACGTTCGACAACTGGAATCGTCGCAAAATTTGCTCATGGAGCCGTGTCCTGGACCAGTCAATTGCAGAAGGAACAGATGGCAACCTACACTACTGAAACAGACATAATTTCAGCAACTGAAGGAGCAAAGGAACTGATTTGGTTGAAAAGACTATTATCTGAACTAATTGAAATGCCAAAACATGACTTACCACCTACACTTTATGTTGATAATGCTGGTGCAGTAAAACTGGCTAAAAATCACAAAAGAACCAAGCACATCGAAATTCGGTACTTCTATGTGCGTTAAAGATTTTTAATTGGTGAACTTAAATTGAAACACATCGATGGAAAGAATCAGGTGGCGGATTTATTGACGAAACCACTTGAACGTGTTCGTTTTAATATGCTACGTGAAAAGATTGGTGTGCAGATCTATGTATCACAAAGATCTGACTGTTCGTCTTTGGAGGAAGTGTTAGAATAAAAGACAAACAGTGTACCATGGCGCCATCTATCCTCAATGGATTGAACTATTGTTTTATGTAATCTGGTTATATATGTTCATTGTACTAAGAAAACTAAATCCTGCATGTTCATGTGCTTGTATGTGCCGCTCTTCTCTTTTCAAAATTCTTCGTTTCCAATCTGTAATTATCACACAAATTTCTCACTAACACTGGAACACAAACGGAATCAGGAAAAGTGTAAACACTTACTGTTTCGACGTGTAGTTTAATTTCTACGATGTAAACAACCAACGTTGTTTCGGGTATATGCCTGCAGCCCTTGTGGAAATGAATCCAGTCACCGACTGCGTTTCATGTGGCAAATTACAGTCGAATTCTCTAAGAAAAAATTCTTCCTGCCAGAAACTCACTTTCAGGCTGATTATATTGTTCACGGCTATCGATGGAGCTGGCGACGGTGTAATTACATACCCGCCGTTTATAAAGACGTCTCTGTAGCTTTTCGCATAACAAAGGGTTTTCTCGCCCGTTTGCACGGCTCCGCTGTCGCCTGTCTTCGAAGCCACGTTCGTTGTCGACGTCTCGCTTCTTATTTCTTGTTCAGAAGCCTCCGCCGTCTTTTCCAAATCTTGGCCACGCAAACCGACGTCCTCTCCAGTTTAGCTCTTCATGAATTTTTCCCTCCGTCAAAATTCACGTTCGCCACTCGAGAGCTCTTCTTTCTCACCTCCTCTTTTCTTTTCTCTCTCCTTCTTACTCTCCTCTTTTGTAAAATCGAATCGCCCGCCTTCTGCTTCTCCTCCTTCTTTCCCGGCGTCCTCTGTTACCGAAATACACGCGATTTATTAGAGCGAGGTTTATTTCGCCATAACACCGAGCTTCTAGTCTATGCGTAACACCTAGCTTCTGTCACGGCTTTCCTGCAAGCCTCTGTGTGTGTGACAGCAGAGTAAGAGGGAGGGCGATTGATTAACAAAATAACTTTAATAAAGAATGAACTATGTAGTACACAGAAAATAATAAGGCTGATAATTGGCCTAATTCAACAATTGGGTCAAGTCTTTAACAGTGCTATTAAACTGATATATAAGTGCTGGTAATCCGAAGAACCGTTACGGCGGAAGCCATCATTTGCTGGAGCTTGTCTCATCAGTGTCTCGCAATAAAACCAAGAAAGATCCTATGCCCACCATGAGGAGGATGGAGGCTCCTTCCTATTGGGAAGACACAAGGAGCAGAATTAGCCCTAATAGAATAATAGCCCGAATTCTGGACCGTAGTGAAGACTAAGCTGCGGTCGAATTACGAATAAATAATTTAATATTTATTCATCAATATCGGAGGTAATGGCGTGAAAAAATCCTCCAAAGACCATTTTCCAAATATTATTAAATTACTTCACTTATCAGATATGTAGCAGATGCGTCAGACGTAGGGTCCTACCGTAAATGTGGCCTTGAATACGGGACGATTCGGCACAAGTCTGCGAAGAACTCGCCGTCTTCCGGATACCAAAGGGAGGCTCGTGAAATGGGAGCGGCTAACATACACATGAAATAGAAATGTCACAAACGTTAGAATACACTTAATATATCCTACGTGATGTATGTCGTCCCAGGAACAAAATACTATTTAACCTTTCACTTAGCTTAATTATCCGTGTAGATACAACACTTAACACTCGCACAATATAATTAACAAGTAAGCAAAGGATTGCGCACTCACGTGAACGTCGTCGGGAGCGGGAGTCTACGCAAGCCGGGCAAAACGCGGAAGCTGGCGCGGTTAAGCCCCATTTGGTCGCCTCCCATTTGGACGCCTCCCTTTTGGACGCTTCCCATTTGGTCGTCCTCCCATTTGGACGCCTCCCATTTGATCGCCTGTTCCTTATTCAGCCCATAGGGCCTTGATGAGCTACGGTAATAAAATGTATTTTTCTGCATGTGTTACTTAATTACATGTTTGACGCCTTATTATTAGAAGTAAAGTAACTAATTGCACCATACAATTGAATACAGTATAAAGGAAAGAAACTGGAAATGTTTCCATAATCCTACAACTGTCAAATTATTTTATCATGTTACAATATTGACTTTTAAAAAAGGTGTATTTATTTCATTTACATCCATTTTACAATCAATGAAAAGCATAAATTAGGCTTTGCCAGTTTCATGGCATAACCGACAGCATCCATGAACATTTTCAAGTCTTCAGAATTTTGTGGGCTTTGCAAGAAGGTGTTTGTTAGAGTTTGGATTTTAAGGTTCAGTCGCACATATTTTGCTGAAGGTCTAGGAGGATTACCTCCAGCACCCAAAAGAAAAAGCTCATTTTCTTCCGTTTCTTGCATGTTTTTAATGACCTGTATCAGTTATAAAGTTTCGGATGAGCCGAAAAAAACCCTTGAAAACGTGATCACCGTTTTGGTACCTGGGCCACCCATTGGATCAAACTAGATTCACCAATGGGGCCCCTGTCCGAATTTAACAGTAACTGCTTATCCGTATTATTTATAGCTAAGCTTTCTTGATTTTATCCGTTTACTTGGAAATTGCTGAAAAAATTCAGCCAAAAGGTCAAATTTGGAAGTAGGTCAAATCTAGAACTTGGAAATGATTTTAATTTACTTCTTAAATTAAATTAACCATATTGATATCTTCTTGAATTTCTTATATTAAAAACACCATATTTATTCTCAATGAAAATGAGGAATAAATATGATATTTTGATATTATATGATTTTTATTTTAAATATTATTAATTAATAATTTGGCTATATTAGTATTTATTTAAATACAGTTAGTTAATAGAAAGTCTTAGAGGATGCAAGCGACGAAATGGGAGGCGATCAAATGGGTCAGGTCAAACGTCCAAATGGGAGGCGACCAAATGGCGCTGAAATGGCGTCCAAAAGGGAGGCGACCAAATGGGGCTTCACCACTGGCGCCAGTTCGCGCAATGCCGCCTGCTCGCTAATCGCCTCGGTAGAAATTTCCTCGGATGAAATTCCTTCGGCTCGTCGTTCCTCCTTTCGGGACGCAACAGGAGTTTCCGTGTTGTGGACGGGGCTCTCCGCTATCTCCGTTGCTCGTCTACGTTCCTCGGTTAATATCGTGTTCGCTTCTCTCCTTCTCTTACACCATCCACTAAATTCTTTTCTATTTTGTTCCAGTTCATTTCTTATTGGATTTCTTTCTTCGCACTCCTTCGTATTGTCGCTTCTTTTCCTCCTAATCCTTTCATCCTTTGAATTATGCCTGACAACACTTTTTCCGACCGTTCTCGACGAAAACCAAATTCGCTCTCCTTGATTTTTCCTCTCTCTCTTCCTTCCTCCCCTTTTCACTCTCTTCACCTCGTATTGGTCTCGTCCGTCTTCTCTTATTCCCGGCGGGGGTGTTTTTTCTGTAAAGCACTTTCGCTCACTTCTTTTTCTCTTTTCCTTCTTCTTTTCTCTTTCGTATTTATTGTCTGTAAATTTCGGACGAAGCTCGTCCTTAATTTCTGACAGCTTCTAGTCTGTCTCGAAGTCTGCCTCTTCAATATACGACACCTCGGCGACATCCTGTGACCCCAAGCTCCACGGATAATGTTTATGTTGGATATTTATATATTGTTAATTTTATTCTTATTATTCTACATTATTCTGGCTTCCTGCTAATATTTTTATGCATTTTATTATTATTTACTTGTCAATCGTACCCGCCTTTAAGATCGACGATCTCCGAACTCAGGATTTGGACGATATACTCGCTTTCGTCAGTTGTTCTACAGTATAGTATGGCCCTAATTCCACTAACCACAGTAACGCCTATTCTATTGACTATTCTTTCCAAATATTGTTATTGATAGCTTTGCTTTTATTTCGCCTCCCCAAAAGGTCTATTACTATACCCTACACACTCCTAATTGTGATTTGCCTGATCTTTTTATGTTTTATTCACAGACGTTTAGTCGTCCTGCGCTACAGGTGCGCCTGCGAATTCTACCGAGATAATTGAAAAACAGTCCATATTAACAGTCCTCCCGTTGCTTTGATGTCTCATTCGTTCCTTTGGTCTCCTCGATTAACGCCAGCTTCCCTCTGGTCGACCCCTCAGCAAGCCTCGGCCTCGACACCCATCGCGTTTGTGGGTTTTTTCAACAACCCTTGATTTTGGAGAGGTTCACACTGTTCCGCCAGCGAAGAAACCTTCTATGTAACTTTCCTTCTTAATTGTCAAACTTCTAGCGAGTGCTCATTGTGTATTTTTTTATTTCCAAAATAATCTTTTCCTTGTAATCACCTTTTTAATTCCTGTTGAATTGTTCTTCCCTAATATATGAGATTTATTTGAACCTGGCTGTTATATTAATTAAGATAATCAACTTACTCGATTTTTGTTTATCAGCGCGCACCCAACAACGGTAAACGAAAGAGTTATAAAAAGTTGGATTTAAACAACGAAAGAAGTACCGGGATTTTCCGTTAAGAAGCCCATGGGCTTGTATTTGGTTTTCAGCATTTTAAGGTTCTCATGTTGGCCCCAAATAGAAGCCCATGGGCTTCTTAACGGAAACAGGTTTGTTTTGCAATAATATTTATTTGATTAAGGAAAAGTTATTTTATTTAAACATTGCAACAATAGAACAATTTGATTCCATTTTTAGGGTTAAACGTTCTGACAAGGAATAAAGACGAGCGCACGCAGTTCATATTAATTGGAAAGACATCTACCGGCAAAGCTGATAAATATTATAATTTGTCCCCAAATAAAGGCCCATGGGCTTCTATCTGGGTCTGTATTTGGGTGGGCCTTTTAACGGAAAATCCCGGTAGGTCGGGAATTTTGGGTCTTCTGCAAGTTATACGGTTGAGCGACATCGACTCCGGTGGTTAGTTACTTTTCCTCTACCACCCTCGTCATTCTGATATCGGTCAATACGTAACTATAGATGAACGTGTAGATGTTGCAGTTCAGTGGGAAAATCCAACCTTACTAGATCATTCATACTCCTTTAAATTTTTCATGCATTTCGAATTGCAGCAAAAATTGTCAGGCTGATCTTCCCAATTTTACAGCAGATCAGCTGTCTGATGATGAATTCTCCTTTGAAGCAACACTTTCTAGACCACTGTTTTTTCTGTGGTGAACTTGTTAGAAATAAATTCTAGACCGTTTATTCATCATGCATCCATCATAAGCTCTAATTACCTGCTCAAATTTTATTAGTATTGATGAAACTTAGACTTGATTTATTAATATAAGATTTGGGTGCCATTACCTGCATATCAAGTTTAATATTAAAAGAAAAAAGCTAGTCAAATTTTTAGGAGCCATGTAAAAGCAATAAACGTTGCCCTTTGCAATTTGATGTTTTGGCTACTAAAAGAAACTACTTTCAACACTACAACTATGCCAAAAGTATTTCAAGAAAAGTATCCCAACACTACATGCATAATCGACTGTATAGATATTTTCATACATCGTCCAAAAAACTTGCGGGCTAGGGCTCACGGATACAGCAGATACATATAGCATAACACTGTGAAAATACTAGCTGCAATTGCTCCGAATGGCAGGTTTATGTTTATTTCAGATGCTTATGGTGGGAGAGCAAGTGACAAATTTATTGTGATAGATTCTGGCTTTCTCAATTATTTAAGTCCTGGAGATGAAGTGATGGCGGATAGAGGTTTCATGATTGAAACAGAGTTGGATCCAATGGATGTGAAATTAAATGTGCCTGCCTTAACTAAAGGAAGATCTCAAATCTCCAAAGAAGTGGCAGTCATTAGAAAGGTTGCTAATGTACGAATTGATGTTAAAAGAGCATTCCTGTGATTTAAAACGTTTAAAACATTTCAAATGATCCTACCCTTATCTCAGAGAGATCTGATAGATGACATGGTTACTATTTACTTTGCTCTTTGTAATATTCAGTCGACTCTTCGTCAAGAATAGATTGTATGTTAATGAAATAATGAAAAAAATATTTTAAAATAGCATATACATTTATTCTAAAAATTGCAAATAATTGGCATAAATTATTAGTAACTTTTTCATAACTCTCCACAATGTAAGGTAGCATATGTTTAAAATAAAACTCTCTTAATCTAGAAACAGCTTTGCTGATCTATTCCATATTCACTGGAACTAAAACACTAATACGTTCCTCCAAATTTGGGGTCCAATCATACAAATAGCATTTCTTTGTTAATGGATAGTACATTTGCATTTGCATGTAGTGCCCATTGCTTCCATTGCTTCCTGATCACATCAATCAAATTTTTTTTTACCATCATTCATATATCTTGGTGTTTAGTGTTTTTGTGAAATCTTTCGTAGGGCATTTAATTTTCGACAGTGATGATCTGCAAATAAACCATCAGGGCTAGCATCAATTCATGGATCTACAGGTGAACAAACAAATCTTACATAATGAACTTCCATACCTTAATGTTATGGGATCATGGAACTTCCCATGCACTATATTTTTATTTCACTTGAATTATTTGTAAAGTTTTGATTGCAAAAACTTATCTGGTTTGGAAGTTATTTGTAAAACCTGGTAAGCGCCATAAGAATCGGTTTTGAGTTAATGCTACCGCTAGATGTCACTCCCTACAAGGATCATTTCTATCAACAATAATACTTCAAAAAGTTACCAACAGAGGTGGGGAGGGAGGATCACAAATTTTGCATGGTAACATCCCGAACTTTCGTGTAAAACCCGGTAAGCGACATCAAAGATGGCTGCTAAATCAGTACAGAGGAGGTTGTTTCCGGCAAATAACTTGGATTTAAGCCATGAGGAAGATATCGATGACCTAGATGATGGATCCAGTGATGCCATGTTCCTTCTCCTGTCAGATCCTCGGAAGAGAAAATTTAATAGAAGCGGCGATTCCGAGGGTTTAGCATATTTCCAGCATAAAATCTTAAAAGCACGAAGATGGAACTCCCCTGCTAGAAGTGGACCCGCGGAGAAAAGAGAAGAGCGAAGAAAGGAAGGTAATTGGTGGAGGCAGTGCGCAAACGCGCCTCAGAATCCACCGAGCCGCAATAAAAGAAGGAAGAGAAGGCGTGGAAGGCCGATGCAGTAGAAAGTGATTGGTTCCAGCCCGAAAGAGCAGAAAGCGATACGTGGTCGATTCTTCTGTGGACTTAGACTCGTGACTTAGTGCAATAACATCGTATTATTGTCTACGCAGTCTCCAGCGAGTGCGTGTGTGATCTCTTGTTGGTGAGTGACCCTCGAACTTTTTCTTCCTTCCTTCCATACCATGAAAAACATGGTGATGGTGATTGCCGATGGCCCGTTCGCCAGTTCTCCCGTCTGACGATCCCGCCGTTTCACTGCTTCAGCGTTTCTTCCCGACAGAGTCAAGGATGCTCTGTCGGCAGGGTAACGTAGCAGACCGAATAGTAGCTGCTGATTTTGTTAAAGTTGGACAAACCACCGTCCATCTGATTCACGCTGACCTCGGACATCTGCCCGTCCTTGTCCGAGGTGCTTCACCACTGATGGAAGAATCGTACCTGAAGAACTACATGTCCGGCTATGGGGAGATGCTGAAAGTAGCATATCCACAACATCCGGATTCTTCCCTGCAGAAAACTGGTGACATCACACTGGACATGAGACTTCAGAAGGACATTCCCGACTCCCTTGTGTTGACGGAGAAAAAGTACAAGGGGCAAAGGCAGTGCTCCTGGTACTGCAAAAAGCCAACTCATGTAAGTAAAGATTGTCCTCTCCTTAAAAAATGTAAGACTTGTCAGAAAATCGTGGGCAAATATCATCGTTGCCCGGAGAGGACCTTCGCAGCATCAGCACCTCCACCGTCGCCATCAAAGGGAATGTCGTCCCAGCAGCCAGCAGTGATGACATCGCCGGCAAGAACACCTGTGCCACGCCACGTTCAACTCCTCCTCGAAGACTGCGTACAACACCATTTCCGCCGCCTCTTCCTGCTGATCCGAGGGAGGACATGCCAGCTCTGCCTCCTCTGCCACCTGCAGTGGTTCTGAAAGAGGTACCCCTTCCTTAGCCATCAAGTGGCATCTCGATGGAAGAGGAGGCAGACGTCAAGCGGCATCTCGTAGACGTTTCTTTGGGCACCAGATCGGTGTTACTAAAGGAAGAATTTCCAGCTCTTCCACCGCCAGCGCAAAAATCATCATCGCAGCCGCTACAGATTGTCTGCTCGTCTTCTCCAGCCAGATTGTCATTCTCAGCTGGGAGTACGAAGCCATCAGTAAGAAACAGCGGGATCAGCTTGCGAAGACCAAGAGTCCTCACAAGCGAAAATCCAGACCACCAGACCACATCACAGCAGAAGGGATGGGTTTGCTGCCTCTTCTTCTACTGAACGAGACAGCTGCGCAGGCCACCAGCGCAGCCATTTTTCCTCTTTGGGTCGTGCTCGATCCCCTAGACGTAAGACATCTGAGCCTCCTACATTTGAGAGGCTGAAGTCTCCTGTAGACACAGGTCAGTCTCCGAAATCTTAATTCCTCAATGAAGGTTATATCACTGAACGTGCGTTCTCTTGGCTCTTCGTTCAAGCAATCGGTTTTGTCGACTTTCATTGCCCTGTACAGGCCAGAGATTCTCCTTCTGCAAGAAGTGAAGTTGGTCCCTTCACAACAGTGCTACAACCTTCCCGGTCTTCGTCGTCAATACCCATGCGGACAAATTTTCATCAACTCCTTGTCTTCAAATGGGCAGGGGGTTGCGACTGTGGTCTTCAACCCCTCCATTACGGTGTCGAATTGTGAATTGACGACGAGTGCAGGGTAATTGCGGCGGACATTTCATCATCCGGCATCGAGTTCCGATTGCTTAATGTGTATGCTCCTTGTGCGGCGGTAGAGAAACCAAACTTTTTAGTGACATTAACAACTTTTTGTGCACAACTTTGCCTGTAGTGATTGCTGGGGACTTGAACTGTCGTCCAGACGATCGTAACATCTTTTCGTCTGGATATGTGAGTCGTCTGTGCCACCAAAATGCATTATTCGATCTCTGGACACTCCATCCACGAACCGAACAACCTGGGTTCACTTTCCATCAAGGACCCACAGTGCCATCAAGACTCGATCTGTTTTTGAACGATAATGCATTTGCTGGTACGCCTGGTAGAATGGAGGTTATTCCATGCTTATTCTCCGATCACAGTGCCATCATGTGGAACCCTTCATTTCCAGCATCAGCTGCAGCCACAAGTCGTCATCGCAACTGGTTCCTGAATGTTTCTCTACTAGACGAAGTTGAGTACAAGAGTGTGTTCGTTTAGTTTGTGGAACAACATCTCCACAATGTGCCTCCTACGTTGGAGACGTGGTTAATATTAAAAACTAAAATCAAGCATTTTTTTCGAAAGTTTGGGTTGGACGCTGCTAGACGTCGTCGTCGTCATCTCCTCATGCTGCAAGAGGTCTTACGTCTCCTCCGCTCTTCTACCCCTACTGAGGAGTTTGCTGATGATATACGCCAGGTGAAGAGTGACATATGCTCTAATGATACGAAAGGCTGTTGGCGCTGCGCTAAGTGCCAAACTCACCTGGGCTACGGACGTCCGGCATATGTCATCAGTTGTGTTTGCCGAGGAGAGATGAAGGGCCAATAAGAAGCATTGTCGTCGTTTGGTGATGAATGGTAGGGCAGTGGAAACTGATTCAGACATCTTGGCAGCTTTCTGCTTCCACTTCGCATCTTTCTTCGACAACCCAATCGTTCCATCTGATGCCACGAAGAAATGGATAGAGGCACTAAAACCTTTCTCGGAGGATACTGAAGATGAAGTTAAGAAGTTTCTGTCGAGGGATAGCCGTCATGGGTCCAGTCCGGGCTTAGATGGCATCCCGTCCTCCTTCTACAATGCGACCTGGAAACTTCTTGGGCCTTTCCTGGTGAGTGTTTTCAATTCGATCATTCAAGATCACATCGGAATTCGTCAAGGGAAAATTATTCTGCTCCCCAAGGTGTCAGATCCGGAACTGGTGACCCAGTGGAGACCGATAACACTTCTTAACACAGATTACAAGGTCTTTACTGGGGTGTTTCAACAACGACTGAAACTTATTGCGGACGAATTTTTTGACTTGGGACAATCCTGTTCAATTCTATCAATCACGAAGAATGACTGACTTCCGATGTGTCTTGGAAGAAGCATAAATTCGATAGCAAACGTTTGCTATGTTAAGTCTCGACAGGAAAAAGCCTTTGATAAGGTGAACCACGAATTTCTTTTCAAAGTGTTTCATCATCTTCATCTTCAGAAATTTTCTGTGAAAATCTCCGCACTGAACGCTTCGGCCACATCAGGTGTAGCGATTAATGGCTCCATTACATCCTTCTTCGAACTGTCAACGGGTGTAAGGCAGGGGTGTCCATTATCCCCTCTCCAATACATCTTCTACTTCGAGTCATTACTTCAGCATCTAAATCATCATCCTGATGTTCGAGGATATGAACTCCCAGGAGTGTCGATCAACATCCGGATGCTGACATATGCCGATGACGTAGTTCTATTCGCAACCGATGCATATTCTCTGAACATCTAGAAAGTCACCTTTGATTGCTTCAGTGTTTCGACGGGGAGCTCCATCAACCTCGTCAAATCAACCCACTATTGGAAAGTGGACGGGCGACGATCTAAAGAACTTTCCAATGACATGGTGTGGCCAAGTGACTGTGTTAGGGTATGCGTTTTCTTTTCTCCCGGACATTGACTCCCATCACTGGCAACAAGTGATTGACAAGTGTATTTCTCGCCTTGATAAAAATTTTCGTTTTAATACCTCGATGTTTGTCAAGGCGAGATTTATAAAAACGCACGTCATACCAGCCATGACTTCGGCATGCCTGTTCACCTTGCCATCCCAACAAAATCTAGTAAAAGTGCACAGAGCTATTGTTGACTGTGTATGGGATCATAGAGACCGAAAAATACCATTCAGTACGGATTACATGTTTATCCCAGTGGAGAAAGGGGGAGTGGGATTACCCGATCTTCGACGATGTCTCATTGCAGCCAGAACGGCCGCTTTGATTCGTGTGTTTTTCCTCCCCCCTCCATTATGGGCTAACTTTGTATTTATGCATCTGCGTTTATTTTTAAAAGGTGAACAGGCTACCGTTCCCGTTTACGTTGCAAATGATGATAGACCTCAAAACACCGGACTTTAATGTAATGTATCAAAAGACTTTGGTAAATTTTATTCCCGGACTTAGACTTTTAAACCCACAAGACTGGAGCAATCTTCGTTTATCATGAATTATCATGGTTTTTCCAGCAATCCGAAGTGACTACTGACATCGTACGTTTGCATCCTCATTATCCGTGGTCAAGTTTGGTGAAGATATTCAAAGTGATAGCCTTTGAAAGATCGGTTGTGAACATCCAATGGCATTTGCTGCACCACGGATTTATCACTCTCCAGCGCCTCCATCTATGGAGAGCGGTCGGATCTGCTGCTTGCCTAGCTTGTGGGACTTCAGAATCAATTAGTCATGTATTTTATGAGTGCCCATTCGCAAATTCCATGTGGGATCTCCTAAAACAGCACTTTCGTCTGGAAAAGTTTTCATACCAGTGTGTGCGATTCTTGATGGATGACTCCAAGCGCGGTGTATTCAAGCGGGATCTAGCTGTTTCCATCGCCTTTTTGAACTATGAACTGTGGTTGGCTAGAAATAGCAGACTTAAAGGTATAATTTCATCAAACGCAGTAGTATGGAGAAAAGGGGTGCCTTATTCCTTCCTCCTACTGGAATGGCATAGGATAGGTCCAGCTACATTCAGAATACGCTATTCATCAACAAAGCGCTTATGTACGGTCATCGGGGAAGGCGTAATAAATATACATTCATTTTCACCTTCCTGACGGACTTCGAATGACCAGCCGGTGAAACAGGCCTCTTTTGAACGCGTTTAATTAAATTTTACAGCCCTATGGGCTGTACGATACTTAAAGCATGTGCGCCTGGGCACCCTGCCTGTCATCTGCATTTATGGGTGTTCGCTGGGGTAACGACATCAGCCCTAGCTCCAACAGCTGGAGCCAGACGAAAACGCTTGCCGCCCTCAACGCCCGAAGATGACTTAGCCGATGATAGGATTTGCTGTTATCTCGATGAGACAAACCAAGGAGGTGCTAGAAGTAAACATTCGGCCCACTATCTCGACTCCCAGAGGCAGAAGCATCAGCGGGAATGGACAAGGCACACGGGTCCAAAAATAAGTAAGCGAACACTTTCTCATTTGAACTCTACATGTTTTGGTGAATCCAGGTCTCGTCCTTTGGTACAGCAACGTCAAAGGGTTTTAACGAACGCCGGAATCGGCCAGCTTCACGAGAACCAAGAAAGCCCACGCTACAGCGATCATAGTTCCAGACGGAGCCGCTGCCCTAGAGGACATCATAAGCCAACCCGTCAGAGAAACGGAAGAAAAGGACTGTCGAGACCGAACATATCCAAATTAAGTGAGCAGCCATTGAACTCATATTATGATAATTTTATGATTTTATTTTGTTCTGAAAGAGCATCGATACCTGATGCATCTGATCGAGGCCCGCAAGGAGAGACATTGCAAAAGTTAGCCGAGCCATCGCCTGACAACGTTTCATGCACTGACCCATCATTAACGATAGCCAGTGAAGGTGCAGTAGGAGAGGACGCGCCCGGTTATCGACTTCCGAATCCACGAAGTCTAACCACCGATCGCTATAGCGCAAGAAGAAGCTGCTGCTTTCAATAGAAACGAAATGATAATTCGGTATAAAAGAATAGTTGATGAAAGCCGTCTAGAATTAAGCGAAAGTTTGTTGAATCACTAGATAAAGCAGTCGAATGGGGCATGATGAGTGAAGAAATGCATTATGAGTGCTTAACGAAAGAGGCTGAAGCAATACAAAAGAAAGCTTCAAGCAAATATGCAGCTGTAGTATTAGAATTCCAAGGAAACGTCTCAGATAAAACGATAGCCGCGCATAAAGAGAAGAGGATCAAGAATAAGAAAGCAAAGATCAAGCTAAGCAAGGTGGAAATCGAAGAAATAAAAAGGTTAGAAGATTTAAATCTGTTTAAATGGAGGACAGATAAAATTATAGAATTGAAAGAGGAAGAGCGCACTTCAGCTAGTCAGAGGGCAGAAGAAAACCCGAAGATGCAGACAAGCTTTTTCCCGCAAATAAAGGAAAGGGATAGCTTAGTGGAGCATTATCGGATGGAAAATAAAGCTGAAAGCAAAAATAGAGAAAAATTCGAATTCGCTAATGAAAATAGTGAGGAAATTCGAATAGAAAACAGTGAAGATATAGAAACGCTGTTAAAAGAAACATTCAACAGAATAATAATATTAGAAGCAAAGATAGAAAAGCTGGAAAACTACAATAAGATAGTTATAAACAGCAGCAAATTCTTCAAAGATGCTTCAGAAAAAGAGAAGTTTAGAGCAAACAAGCTAGAAGAAAGCACTTATTCGCAAAGAAATAGGAAGCCATCGAATAACGAGAGAAAGGAAGCTGGATGAAAATATAGATAGATAAAAATATTTAACGGAAAAAATATAGAAGAAATCGAAGCAGCAGTAACCAAAGGAAATATTTCAAAGGATCAGCAGAAATATTGGGAAATTGGAAAAAGAAACAAGCGTTGCTTCAATTAAAAGAAAGGCTTTTCATGAAAATGGTCTGATATTTTCAGACAGAAAGAAGAAAAGAAACCAGAAGAAAGAAAAGCCACAATCAAAAATAAAGGATTTTCGACGCGGGATCGGCACAGGGATGATGTCAAATCCTCGGAAGAGAAAATTTAATAGAAGCGGCGATTCCGAGGGTTTGGCATATTTCCAGCATAATAACTTAAAAGCACGAAGATGGAACTCCCCTGCTAGAAGTGGACCCGCGGAAAAAAGAGAAGAGTAAAGAAAGGAAGGTAATTGGTGGAGGCAGTGCGCAAACGCGCCTCAGAATCCACCGAGCCAAACTAAAAGTAGGAAGAGAAGGCATGGAAGGCAGAAAGTGTTTGGATATCGTCCGATGCAAAAAGTGGAGCCAGACGAAAAGGCTTGCCGCCCCCAAACGTCCAAAGATGACTTAGCCGATGATAAGATTGCCTCATCTCGATGAGACGAACCAAGGAGGTGCTAGACGTAAACATTCGGCCCACTATCCCGACTCCCAGAGGCAGAAGCATCAGCGAGAATGGACAAGGCACACGGGACCGAAAATAAGTAACCGAACACTTTCTCATTTGAACTCTACATGTTTTGGTCAATCGAGGTCTCGTCCTTTGGTACACTAACGTCAAAGGGTGTGAACGAACGCCGAAATCAGTCAGCTTCACGAGGACCAAGAAAACCCACGTTACAGCGATCATAGTTCCAGACGGAGCCGCTGCCCTACAGGACGTCATAAGCCAACCCATCGAGAAACGGAAGAAAAGGACTGTCGAGACCAAACATATACAAATTAAGTGAGGAGCCATTGAACTCAAATTATAATTTGATGACTTTATCTTGTTCTGACAGAGCATCGATACCTGATGCATCTGATCGAGGCCCGCAAAGAGGGACATTGCAAAAGTTTGCCGAGCCATCGCCCGACAACGTATCATGCACCGACCCATCATTATCGATAGTCAGTGAAGGTGCAGTAGGAGAACCAAAGGGACCAGGAGGCTAGGTTATCGACTTCCGAATCCACGAAGTCTCACCACCCACTACACGAGCGAAACACAGCAAATTCATTCCCGTGGGAGATTGAGCGAATCGAAGTCTTCTATCCACGGACTGCTATAGCTGGTATTCTCGTGGAGTGCCCTGCCTAATGTCCACGCTTGGACACGGGGATTAACTTTGACGCCTACTATGGTTGACAAACCTATACAGGTCGCCGCGTTCTGAGTTAGCAGTGCAGGATCCTGATTCAACCAGGTCTACTTGCCTCAAGGATCCTCCAGCACCCATCGGTCCTCCGATATCTTCATGCTTGATCCAGCCGATACCTCTGCATGTCTCGGATTTAAGCCCGACAACTAGGATACTTCAGCTCCTTTAATTTGCGAAGCATCTAAAGAATTGGACTGATAACATTCTTTGTATTTATTCAATTTTCCATTTAAAATTGTTAAATCGAAATTTCATTCGAAATAATTTATATTCGAAATTTTTCTACTTATCTTCGCCTCACTCTGTCTGTTTCTTCACAAACATTCATAACAATACTCAATTTTTGGCCAGTTATATTGTATCACTGACGACTATGAATTCCTAGCAGTGATAATTAACAATAAATTGACTATTACGGCGGTTTATCGTCCACCATTCGGTTCTTTAAAAAAGTTTTGTAATATCTATCTACTCAATTAATGTTTATTCAGTACGCGGGATCTCAGCTTATAATAATTGGAGATTTTAACGTGGACTTTAGTGTACCCTCTCCTAATTTCAGTTATAAACACGATTATGCGTGCTGGTCTAATAATGACGATCTCTGCCTATTCACACTTCTCATCATTTCATGGTAAATATACGGCCATTGATACCTGTTTCGCTGCGCTAAGTCCATTATTTATTACTTTATAAGCAACAGGCTAGTATTAGCCCAATAACAGCTTACAAAGAAAATATATATCATCCTAAATATATATAGGATGTTTGTTTGTTTGTGGGTTTGTGGGTTTGTTTGTTTGTTTGTTTTTTATACAAGTCTAGTTTTTTTCCGATCTTGATAAAATTTCGCATACATGACCTTCAAAGCATGAGGAAGGTCACTGTCTATCTCAGATATCGAAAATATAATAATCATTTATAAAAATTCGATATTCTTGGTTATGGCAGGGCATATTAATGAGAAATATCTCATGACCAAATGCAAGGCAAAGTTTGTGCAACAATAGACCCGTCTTGTTCGCATCAACAATGGTCTCAATGCGCAATTCACCAATAACAATAAGCACAAAATTATTCAAAGAATTATAACAATGAACATAAAATGATAATGCAATGATAGAACGTTCTTTTCAGAGAATTATAACAATGAACATAAAATGATGATTCAATGACAGAACATTCGTTTCCAAGAATTATTAACAATGAACAGGAAATGGACATAATAGACGATATAGATAGGGCAGTCTCTCTCGATGAGGCAGAGAAGGTAAACGTGTCTTCCTTCAGCTCCCTAAGAAGCGTTCAGACGATTGGGAAAAGTGTGTGTGTTTCTTTGTGTATTTGTGTGTGTTTACCTACACGCGTAATTATCCCGGGCAACGCTGGGTCCTCTGCTAGTCTATCTATCTATCTATATATATATATATAAAGAAGGATGTTTGTGGGTGGGTCTGTGGGTCTGTGTGTACGTTTTTTATACAAATCTACAGTTTTATTCCGATCTTGATGAAATTTCGCATACATGACCTTCAAAGCATGAGGAAGGTCACTGTCTACTTCAGATTTCGAAAAAATAATAATTATTGATAAAAAATCGATATTCATGGTTATGGCAGGGCATATTAATTAGAAATATCTCATGACCAATAATGCAAGGCAAAGTTTGTGCAACAATAGGTATCGACAATGGTATCAACACGCAATGCACCAACACTCTGCACGGACCAACCAATATATATCTCATGACCAAAATGAAAGGAAAAGTTTGTGCAACAATAGGTATCAACAATGGTATCAACACGCAATGCACCAACACTATGCGAGGATCAAAAATATATGTCTCATGACCAACAATGCAAGGCAAAGTTTGTGCAACAATAGGTCCGTCGTGTTCGCATCAACAATATATATATCTCATGACCAGCAATGAAAGGCAACGTTTGTGCAACAATAGGTATCAACAATGGTATCAACACGCAATTCACACTACGCTCGGACCAGCAACAGATATAACATGACCAACAATGCAAGGCAAAGTTTGTGCAACAATAGGCCGGTCGTGTTCTCATCAACAATCGTATCAACGCGCAATTCACCAATAACAATGAGCACAAAATGATGCAATGATAGAAAGTTCATTTCAAAGAATTATAACAATGAACATAAAATGATGATGCCATGACAGAACATTCATTTCCAAGAATTATAGCAATGATCATAAAATGAAGATGCAATAATAGAAAGTTCTTTTCAAAGAATTTTAACAATGAACATAAAATGATGATGCAATGATAGAACATTCGTTTCCAAGAATTAGTAAAAATGAATAGGAAATGGATATAATAGACGATATAGATAGGGCAGTCTCTCTCGATGAGGCAAAGGAGACACACGTGTCTTTCTTCAGCTCCCTGACAAGCGTTCAGACGGTTGGAAAAAGTGTGTGTTTCTCTGTGAGTGTGGGC
This sequence comes from Rhysida immarginata, assembly GCA_023313115.1. Taxonomy (NCBI): domain Eukaryota; kingdom Metazoa; phylum Arthropoda; class Chilopoda; order Scolopendromorpha; family Scolopendridae; genus Rhysida; species Rhysida immarginata. The sequence continues at coordinate 161,072 of JAHWFO010049638.1, forward strand.
GTGTGTGTGTGTGTGTGTATGTGTGTGTTTTTGGCACGTTTTAGCAGTGCATAAACTATTGGAGAGGTCCATCCTTTGTGAGCCTTTAGAAAAAATTTTTTCGGTAAATCATGTCCCGGTATATCATCTAGAATATATATTTTTTCGGTAAATCATTTTTCAGTGAAGAGGTAAATTCCTGTCTTTCGGATTTTTCTTAGAATGGATAGTCCTTTCGCTGTATATTGTAGTGATTGAGTTATTATTTAACCAATTTGGAGGTTTAATTTAGCTTTTTGAAGTTGTTCTGCTTACCTACAAGCGTAATTATCCCGGGCAATGCCGGGTCTTCTGCTAGTATTACATAAAAACGCAGGAAAAATATAATGTGTAATTTTTTAAAAATGTATAGTCAAAAGTAGGCACCAAAGAGTAGGTAAAAATCTATTGATATAAAATCCATTGACATAAAATAAAAACAGAAAACTATCATAATAAAAGCCTAACATTTTCATTCACCGTTTCTTTATACATATCATACGACATAACATTTATATCAATAAGGTTTGACATGATATTTCAAAACTTATACATTCGGAAAAAAGGAAGATTATTTATAACTGTCTTCCTTGAGAAAGGTAAGTAAAAAATATCATTACGTCCGGAATTAAGTTTGGGAACATGTAAATTTATAGAGTTAAGAAATCTAGATGAATAACTTATATTGCGGTAAAATTTAAATAAACAGCAAAGATCAATTACAGTACAGTCCTGGAAAAAATGATAGGAACTTTAGTGTTTTCAACATAACATTTTTAATAATGAATTTATTTCAACGAAACTTTACACACCTCTGCCCTCACGGCATTGACACCACTGGTTTCAATTCAGTCAAAATATTTAAAAAATTAGTTCAGCCACAACCAATGTTTGAAAAAAAAGGTGGAAAAAATGATAGGAACACCTTCAGTTATCATGAGATTGCTCGTATTTAATACTTTGTAAATCCACCATTTTTGTTGATCACATGAAACACACGGTCCTTCATAGATTCTATTAGTTTTTCAAGAGTTCTGCACGAAATTTCTTCCCAAGCCTCAAGAACAGCCTATTTGAGACTCTGGACATTCTCAAACTGCCGCCCGTTGTTATAAACGGCCCGAACCATGATTTCCCAGAGATTTTCGATGGGGTTAAGGTCTGGACTTCTCAGGCCATTTCATAACTCTGATGTTTTTGGTCTTGAACCACTCCATAGTCGATTTGGAAACGTGACATGGGGCGTTGTCCTATTGAAATATCCAATCTTGGCATCCGATGACTGGTCCAAATGGGATAAGATACTTCAGAAGCATTTCTTGGTACTTTACGCAGTTCATGCGGTCATCTACAAACACTAATTCTACCTTTCCACTGGCATTGAATGCCCCCCAAACCATAACTGAACCACCACCCTGGATGCGCTTCGAAAAGTGCTTTGGTTCCTTTCGTAAATCGTGCCAATAGTAGTTCCAACCATCGGGACATCGAGGTTGAACTTTTTTTCATCACTAAAGATGACTGAGTTCCATTCGGAAGTCCAGGTTTGATGCTGTTTGGCTAGTTGAAGACGATCGAGTTTGTGCTGATTGGTAAGAGGTGGTTTCTGTTTCATTTTCTGGTGTTGGAGATGATGACATTGGTTGAGATAGTTATTAATAGTTCTTCGATGCGCCTGTGTTCCAATCGCCTGTTTGATGGAGTGGGCAGAAATTTGCTTGTTCCTCGCCATGCGAAGAATTCGACGGTAGTCTCTATCACTAAGTGCTTTAGGCCTTACTGTCGTTTTCTTTGCACCATATGATTCTGGATTTTTCAGGAAAAATGAAATTACTTGCTTGGACCTTCCAATCACACGAGAAATTTCTGCTTTTGACATGCTTTGTTCTTTATATGCCATGATTTTTCCTCTCTCATAACGGGTAAGTTGTTTACCACGTCCGATTTTGAAGATACTTAGTGATTTTATTTTATCAGAGATATTGTCTTCTTGTTCAGAATTGCATATTAGCATTGGTGAGAAGGTCTCAAATTCCCAGTTTGCGGGGGGGGGGGAGATTATTCATTTAGTTCCTATCATTTTTTCCACCCTTTTTTTCAAAAATTGGTTGTGGCTCAACTAATTTTTTAAATATTTTGACTGAATTGAAACCAGTGGTGTTAATGCAGTGTGGGCAAATGTGTGTAAAGTTTCGTTGAAATAAATTCATTATTAAGAATGATATGCTGAAAACACAAAAGTTCCTATCATTTTTTCCAGGACTGTACGTCTTTTGATCAATGTGTCACAATTAAAGAAATCTCGTAGATAGGAGTTTGATACATAAAAGTTATCATTAAAAAATGTAGGATGGAAACGACGAAACAGAGAGCGTAAAAAATCTGTTTGAACCTTTTCCCAAGAGGAGCTGAAATTTAATATGAGAAGGAGACGAAATGACAGAAGCATATTCTAAAATTGATCTGACTAATGTATTAAAAAGAAAAATTGAAAAGCCAACATTATTAAAACTTAGGGAAATTCTGACAATAAAGTATGAACCACGATAGGTTTTGGAGATAATAGAGTGAATGTGATCAACAAACGAAAGTTTGGAATTAAATATAACACCTAGGTCATTTGTAACAGATTTTTGTTGTAATTTACAAGCATTTAAACTGTAATTAAAATTATAGACTGTTTTCTTAAGGGAATAGGTGACATAGTGACATTTGTCATTTGTGAACATATTATTTTGAACGTACCAGGTCCCAATTTAATATAGATCAAGTTGTAAATCTTGACAATCAATAGGGTATTATATAATATACCCTTGATGTTTCGATTACTGATTACTTTCAATCTCTGATACTGTTTGATTTAACGCAAGCTCATTCGAATATTTTAAATCAAATTCGTAAACGAATGATTTCCGATCATCGGATAGCCGTTCTCGAATCATATTTTACCCAGACTGACTGGCATTGTCTGTTGTCCGGTGTGCTGGATGTCAACCAGCTATTTGAAGTTTTTCTGCAACACATTTTATATGGATTTGACAGTTATCTTCCTTTTCGTTATACATCTAATTCCACTAAATCTGATCGTTTAACTAGGAAACCCTGGATCACCTCTCGTTTTCTAGTTGACATAATTCTTAAAAACAAATACACTGTAGTATCTCAAATCACGACGTGATCCTTCCGCAGATATTATAAGACGATTTACAGATTTTCCCAATATGATTGGTAGGCGGATCCGGAAAGCTAAGCAGGATTACTTCGATAGGCTGCTTACTCGTCTGTGCTCGAATCGCGATAAATGGAAAGCTTTGAAATTAAATTTTCTATCGAAATATGGAAGAAAAAATTCTGCGACATGGGTTCGATAGAAAAATTTACCATTTTTCCAGTTTATAATATTAATTATTATTAAGTTTTGAAAGGTTTGGCTCCTGGCTCTAACCCTCCTCAGTCCCCTTTTGAAAGTCCGGCTCATATTTACAGAGGCTTCTTTACTATATTCCTTTAATTGTGTAGGAGAGGAAAGGGACGAGAGACAAAAATCTCTGAAATTAGAATTCTTTTAATTAAGAACTTGGAGTATTTGGTTGGATGTCAACTGATCTCCAACTACAAATTATTTCAATAATTTGTTTTTTTTTTACAAATTAAAGTACTAACACAATTTGTTTACGATTTAAATCTTATATGTCCTTCATTAATTAAAACTGACAAGAAATAAATCTCAGCTCGTCTGATATTTAATGTGGATAAGAATTAATTTCTTCTCCCGAGGTCTGGCGTTTTCCAATTTGGTCCTTGATGTCCTCGCTGACGTTAATGCAGTCATCTAACGGGGAAGCTTTGTCGAGGTGAAGTCCGGATAACCAATGCCTGCAGATATGGGTGAATATGATGTCCGTGGCAACCGTAGCAAAAGAGCACGGCTACCTATGTAGGTTAAGCTTCTCGAAGGTGGGGGCTACGAATAGAGGAAAAGAAATACACATTAGTCTAATTCTATCCAGTATCTTTAGAAGGGACTACTGGTGCACAATCAAAATTACCTCCAATAATGAATTACTACCAAATGACGCAACGCTGCCCACCGAGCGCGGTAGGCCGACTAGGGCCCCGTCAACGCTACCTAACGCTAAAGGTACTCAATGCGACACTGCTCCTCTCTCTCGGACTGTTGTACGTGGGTGCCCAAGCGCCGGCTTGATCACACACGGGATGCATCAAACGCACATGTCGTCTTACACTATAGGAGGCTAACACCTGATATAGCAGAGCAAACGCTTTAAAATTCGAAGTTAATGCAAGATGTTAAGAGAGTGTAGAGCTTTGCACGTTTAAGGCGGAAAAACAGATGACAGAATAGTGGAACTACAAAACAAAAAATCAAAGGCTGAGGTCTAAGGATCTTGGAAATCTAAAACAAAAACCACTGCACGACTTGTTCAGTGAGTAGAGCTTCCCTGAGCTCGCATAACGCCTCCGAAAAATCTTGGAGGACAACCTAAGATATTCGTTCAAAAGAAGGAATCGAATGTTTGAGTGGGCCTTCCTCCAGGAACAAACAAACCTTTAACACGTAAAACTCTTGCTTCCCAAAGTTCTCTGTATACAAAACCAATGGGAATCATCAAATCAAACGGGAGAGCCTTGCCCGTTACTTCATCTAACAAAAACCTTATGTGATAAGATATATAAGGTAATTCATAGAGCCTTTGAAGTGCTGCCCAACACCTCGAGGCAAACTTGCAATCAAAAAAAATGTGACGACCCTGCACCTATCGCACAACTCTGAATCGGACAAACCCCACCAATGTATGTTTCGCAGAGTAAAAAACCCCTCATGCAGGAGTCTCCACTGAGTGTCAAACCACCGATAATTGGGTCTGACTGTATAAATTAATTCAAATACCTTAGACCATTCCGAATCTGGAAAAATTTGCACAAACTCAGGGTCCGGTGCAACCTGTAACTTTCCCACAAACCAAACCTTTTTGTGGCCGCCCAACCGTGCTGGGTCGATCAGTTTCAAATCTTGCAAAACTCAAGTAAAAAGAGCCTTCAGAGAGAAATAAAATGTCAAAGAATCTGCTTTCGCTGGTCGGAAGCTAACTCCCACTTTTGAAGTGGAGAGGCAGATTGTATTGCCTCCACGGAATTAAGATCTAAAAAGATCTTACAGGTGGCCTTATGCTACACCCAACGTAAAAACTTGAAAACACCTCAAACGAGGAACATGAACTTGGCCCACAGCTTTCGCTGGTCAGAAGCTAACTCCCGACACCTACCCGCTTTGGCCACCCGGGTAGGCACAAACCCACTTCTGGCCGAGAGCGAAGTTTGTAATTCCGTAGAAGTTGAATTTTCAGCTGGCCGTCGGAATACTTCGACTTCTAAATCCGTCGTGGCTATCCTGGCGCTGGAAGCTTGTACGTCACTTAAAATTTCACCGGAAAGAACTATCACATGTCTCGGTCCATCATTCGCATGATTCACTTTTCCAAACTTATCATTTATGTCCTCTTCCGTGAATATATAGGCTTCATCCCTAAAGCCTGTTTCAGAATTACTGTTTGCGGGCGAAAAACAGGCGAATGCGAAAATCGCAACCGAGGCGAATATTTTCCGCACATACTGCCGTTTCACAATTAGCGGAAATCGCCCGCACTGCTCTTCGCAACTGCTTTGCGGGCGAAATTTTCAATTCAGACAGGTTCTGAAATTTAGCGAATTCGTGACAGCTTCAACCAATCAGGAAGCTTCAGGTTCGCACAGAACTATGGGGGGAAAAGTTGAAGAGAAGTAACAAAAGCATGGCTACCATCCCTGCAAGCAGTTCTCTCAATAAGAAACTTATGAACGAAAAACTTATCGCTGCTGTGGAAGAACGGCCTCCAATTTGGAATACGAAATTGAAACAACATCGGAACAATCTATTGATTTCCGAATTGTGGGAGCAAGTGGCGGAAATTTTGAACGTATCAGGTAAGAAAAAATTCTTTCCCGTGAGATTTCGTTATATTTTATAATCGAGATTTAATAAATTTTTTTTCTAAATTACCATTTCATTAATTTTTTTTGTTAATAGTTGACGAAGTTACCAAAAAGTTTAAAAACCTACGCGATACTTTCGTCAAAGAATTCAAAAAAACTGAAAAATCAAAAAAATCTGGTAAAGGTACGGACGAAATTTACAAACCAACGTGGGCGTATTACGAAAGCTTGCTATTCCTTCGGGATACAGTTTCTAACCGCACGTAAGTTATTAAATGTTTTATATATATTTTCTCGATTTTTAAATATGTAGATTATATTAGCACCAGTATATAATATTTATGTAATAACCGAAAATCGAATTATTATTTCTTGAACTTTCTTAGAAGGCTCATACAATTTCTACCTATAATCAAGCTTATAATTACAATTACTGAAGAGCTTATAATCAAATTAGTATTATCAAGCCTATAATATATAATTAAACTATTATAGGCAAGTTGGTAAACTGTAAACATGGACTGTTAAAATTTTACCAATAGTTCGCGTTTACTATTTATCAAATTGCCTGTAAGAATTAAAAAAGCAAAAACAAAAAAAAAACCTATTCTTCTTATCCTGTATAAATAGTTCTTTTCTTCTACTTGTTTAAGCACATTATGTATTATTTTATTTATAAGCTCCCCCCCCCCCCTCCCCTTCATATCAACTTTGGTATTTCAAGCTTTTGTTTTATTTAGAAATTTTTAATTAACTTTTATATAGTAGCCAATTCAATTATCAGGTTACTGATAGATCTCAAGTGTACAAAATATAGTTATTATTTATTTGGTATTTTTAAGCTTAAAAAAAACTATTGCATGATTTGATTTAGGTAATTTTGCCAATTCTGTATAGTTCTGATTATTTATTTATTTATTTAAGTGTAATATACAATATCTGACCAGAGCCAGTATTATTTATTCATAATAGGATATTATTTTTAGTGTTAACCTAAATATTATAATCATTATTTATGTATATATTAAAAATTAACCATATGGCATATTTTCTTTCAGAACATCTGGAAATATTCCCACGCAGGATGCTATATCAGATGAAAATTTACATATCTCATATGAATCCGGATGTGAATTCTTAGTAGACGAAGATATCAGTGTAGGCGACTGCGATGTGGAAAGGCAAACGCAATCACTAACCATCCACACTCCAACAACATGCACACCACTTGCGGATTACAATCATAGAGAGAAAGAAAACAATAGACAGAAAACTTCACTCAAAAGAAATTTTGAGGATGCATTCCTAGAACAATTTCAAACGTTCAATGATCATGAAAAAAATTTTCAACAGCAGCCACCACTCACTCCAAACCAAATGTTCCTGTTATCGTTGTCACCCCACATGGACCGTATTCCAGAGGAAGCAATTGGCCAATGCCAAATGAAACTGTTGGAGACAGTATTAAGTTTTAAAGCGACGTAAAAATAGTTTGTAAGGTCTTACATGTAACAGTTAAAAAGGTGAATTTTTAATATCAATAATTTGAATAGATTTTAAGTAATGTAAAACTATTAAGTACCTCTTTTACCATAACTTATGTATTTATAGATTTGTAGTGGTAAAAGAGGTACTTAATAGTTTTACATTACTTAAATGTATTCAAATTATTGATATTAAAAATTCACCTTTTTAACTGTTAATATTGTGTTACATGTAAGAAATTACAAACTATTAAATTATAAAGCTTTAAGCAATGTATTTTATGTTGATGGATGAATAAAAAAAAAATTATTATAAAAAATTTATTTATTATATATTTTTTACATATATACAGAGGGTCCAGATACTGTGGATGGACATCAAATTAAGGAGAACAGGAAAACCACTAATCCACATAACGAATCTTTATTGCTATGGATACATATTTCAGCAGCCACGCTGCCTTCTTCAGCATCCATCTTTGTTTCTCTAATCTAAAGCTTCCATCGGATGCTGAAGAAGGCAGTGTGGCTGCTGAAATACGTATCCATCACAATAAAGATTCGTTATGTGGATTAGTGGTTTTCCTGTTCTCCTTAATTTGTTTACATACGTTTATTTCTAATCCCAGGAAGCTGCCATTGCCACGGCAAAGCACCTTCCGGGCTACAAAAATGATCAGCAAACTGCTGACGTATGGTAGCAGCTTCTCGGCTATAATTCTGCCCCTTTGCTGGTCTAATATTTAAAAATCCCGGGGTAGCATTGGCATCCACTTCTTCCCTCCATCTTCCAGGTGTCACAGTTCCATGGTCATCTTCAGTATCCGTATACCAAGAAGGGCAATAGTCTTCATGACCCGACACGTCTTTCGATCGTAAAAAATTGTGCAGCACGCAGGCGGCTTTCACGATATTATCAACGTGGTGCGGATGCACATTAATTATTCTTCTGAATATCCTCCATCGGGATGCTAGAATGCCAAAAGCATTCTCTACACACCGCCTGCAAATTTATAAAGAAAAAAATTAAAAAAACATGAAAGGAGAAAAAAAGGACAGCAATTTGTCTCCCTAAAAAAAATATACAGTTTCCCAGGAGAAAAGGTTAATATTTCGTATGGTACGGGTTATTGTAAGTCGAAAACTTCGTAACCTGTAGTCTTTTACATACATTTTACTGCATTAACATTCTAATAAAGTTATAACAAATTTTCAAACATTCTGCCACATGCTTCGAAGCACTTATTAGAATGTAAATGCAGTAAAATAAAAATTATATCAGAAACTCATGATTTTTATTTCAAATAGCTGTATCTTGGAAACCATTAACAAAAGACTGAATATTTATATAAACTTTTTGACTTATAACTCATTTTATAAACAATGAAATACTGACCTTTCCTCCTAGGATGCCCTATGTATTGGTATACCATATTTTCCCTGTTTGAAGCAACACCATATCTATGGACATGGTGGTGTTTGAAGCCTGTTTGTTTTTTTTTAGACACTGGGGCCATAAAGAGAGACTAGTCTGAATTAATGGAGGAGAGACTGAGAGGAATGAAGTTATAATTTCAGATGAGGATAATGAATCAGAATAGGATATTATAATTTCAAGAAAATTTTAGTGTATGAAAAAACAATGTACATTCACATAATAAAGTAATATATGAAAGGAATAGAGGCCTGGTCTCAAAAATAAGGCTGATCTCTGTTAATGGCAAGGGTCATGCATGCAATTTTCATTAGAGGCCGGGGTGCCTTTGACCGAGAAAATATGGTATTAAATCTAGAAAACTGATTCTTTAATCATTTTAAATCTCCACGGTTG
>JAHWFO010049639.1:0-27182 GCA_023313115.1 Rhysida immarginata
AGAATATATGGCCTGCAACATACAGGCCCAGAAAAATGAGGAGCTGTAACTGAAGGAGACAGCAATCAGGAAAACTGACCACTTCAGATACCTTAGTTCGACAGTTGATGAATGGAGTGAGACGGGTAGGGAAGTGACTAGCAAAATACAGACAGTTGGAAAAATTGGAAAGAAGTCTCTGGAGTCCTCTGCGATAAGAAGATCTCTGTGTATCTAAAGGGGAAAGTTTACAGGACGGTGGTGAGACCTGCAATGCTGTATGGAATGGAAACGCTCTCTCTATAAAAAAGTCCAAAATACAAAAGATGAAGATGATAGAAATGAGAATGTTGAGATGGATATGCGGAATGACACGAGCAGGCAGGATTAGAAATGAGCGGATCCGAGGGACACTGAAGGTTACAGATATTGAAAATAAAATCGAAGAAAATAGACTGAGATGGTTTGGCCATGTAATGAGAAGAGACGAGGACTACACTGGCAAAAGAGCTATAAACATGAAAGTGGAGGGAAGGAGAAAAAGAGGACGACCCAAGTGAAGATGGCAAGATATTGTGGATGAAGATCTGAAATTAAAGGGACTCAGAGGGAATGGACAGAGAACAAAGAGAAATGGAAAAAGCTCATCAAAAATAGCGTCCCACATAGAAGTGGGAAAAGCTGAAGATGAAGTAGAGAATAAGTTTAAACATTTAGACGTGCGAGCGTTTCATTTCTCATTTCGCGCGTGTTTGGAAAGATTCGAGTGAAAGTTGCAATCGAATACGTACATTTATATGCAGTTTTCGCCATTGCTGTATAAAAAAAATTAAAATATTACTGCAATAATAAACAATAAATTTTTATATTCTTCTTTTCAGCATATTTGAAAATCGTTTTACGAGTTATAATCTTGTTTCATTTTTAATTTTGTCAATATTTAGGAGAAAACAACGCTATGACAGCCAGAATTAAATTTTGCAACTCTAATAAAAAGGAGCCGGCGAAGATAGCAGCTAACGAAGGAGAATGCTGTGGTAAAGAAGTCTTTAGCCGTAACTAATAATAATTGAAACATCGCAAATATGTAAATGACAAAGATGTAAAGCATTATATATTTCTCAAAGTGAGCGTTTAAGGTCAATAAAAAATTACTTAAATCCATCCAACAAATCGAGGTCTGAGTCGATTAAATTAGAAATATTAGAAATGATAATAATAACATGGTTCTCTTTCATTTCGCTAGTAAACGAATACGAGATAGATTTATAACATGCAGACTTAAAACAAAAAAAAATAGAGTTATCTTACAAGTTGACAAATAAAATAATAGTAACAAACAAACTTTTATAAAGACTAAAATAAATTGACAATAAAACTTCACAAAATAGAATCAAGTATAGTTCAATAAGGCAAAAGCAGTAAAGCAACTTTCGTAACAATTGCAATTTGACAATAAAACTAAAGGACACAGTGCAAGTCCTGAATAATTAATATAACAGAGACGCAGGGGATCTACTTATCAAGAAAAGTTACAAACTATAGTTTTTATATTATTAAATGCGGACTTAACTGAAACCGGAGAAGATGAGTCCATCAGAGTTTAGGCGACTCCATTTCATATAAACCTTAGTGGAGATATCAAATATTGCACAACTATTTTCGAAATGACAACATTAGCATTTAAAGAAAGAACATCTGCTTTCTCAATAAACCCAGCGTACCATATAATTTCGCAATTATCTAACATTCGATTCTTTCTTGCTTTGTTTCCCGTGTATAATCACTTTGCATACGGTGAAGGAATACGTTCCTTTACGCTTGAACTGCCCATCAGAGCGGATAAAAATACGACTAATCACCATGAAAAAAAAAAATAATAACTAAAAATACCTTTATTAAAATTAAATGTTGTTTATTAATGAATAATTACTTAAATGCAAAAGAAAAAAATAATAAATAAGTGTAAATAATTTTCTAATTTAAATACTCCATTATTATAATTCATTGTTTTATTATTTTATCTTTTGCATTTATAAGGACTAATCGTTTATTAATAAACATAATTTTAATAAACATATACTACTCCATTAATTAAAAAGAAAATTAATAACAATAATGTAACAGCTCAGGAATTGAGTATTATAAACAATCATGGATATTTTCCTAAATCTTTCGCCCAAACAGGAAAAAATAACGCCCAATCGACGGGATTAATAAACGAAGCTACGAAAATTATCGTTACTAAAATTTGATTTATTACTATTATAAATTAAAACCAATTTATTCATTTGATCGATAATTCGATTTTCATCCGGTGATAAATAGTAATAAGATAAAGCCATGAACGAGCACCGGATTTTGAAGAACTTAAACCTATACTGATTAGTATAAGGGGCAGTCAAATGAAAACGAGACAGATGAGAAGAAAGTACATAAACTGTTTATTATTTCAAAAGTAATCGCCAGAACTGTTAATACATTTATCCCACTGTGAGACAAGACGGGCAATCCCTTCATGGAAAAAATTTGCGCTTGCCTACGGAATCATGATTGTACTCAGGCATGCACCTCTTCGACCGAAGCAAATCGACGGCCACGAATGTCTTTCTTCAGGGCTCCAAAAAAAATGGAAATCGCATGGAGAGAGATCTGGACTGTAAGGAGGATGTGTAAGGGTCTCCCAGCGAAACTTCTGCAGCATAGGCTTAACATCTTTGGCAACATGTGGGCCAGCGATGCCAGACCTGGGGTTTTCCACCCAGATCTAGGTTTTTTTTTCTATCCCAGCGACATCTGCTGAGAAAATAAAAACCCAGAAAAAAACTAGATGATAAAAAAACCCAGGAGAAAACCCAGATGGAAAAAATAAACCGAGAAAAAACCCAAATTCGGAAAGTCACTTTAGAAAACCATTCATATGTATATAAATGTAAAAATAAAGATTTATATATAAATGTATATAAAAATATATCTATATATAAACATCCCCTATTTAAATATAAAAAGATGAAATATGTTAAATGTAAACATCTAAATGTTGGTTATGGTAAATCAAGTAATTATACAATTAAATTTATTGAACGAATAAACTAAAATATATCAAACCAGAAAATAATGAAACGCTTTTAAAAATTAATTTCATGCATGAAGTAAAAACCACACTGCCTTTTTAAAATGGGCTGTGCTCTCTGCTGACCTTGAGATCATTCTCTTGAAGTTTTCACATTTGTATTACATTTGTATAAGAAACAAGTTTCTTTATTCTTTTTTAAAACTGTTTTATTTTGGTGTGAGGTTCTCCCTCTCCCCTTCCTCTAATACAATATTGAGTTTTGTCTGAAGAGGTCGCTGAGATAGCTGGTGACGAAAACAAACCCAGATTTGGGTGGAAAAACTTATTTCCGGCAATACTTCGGCTGGCAACGCTGATGTGGGCAGGTATTATCCTGCAACAAAATGATGCAAAGTTTTCATTTTTTGCAAAGCGCTTCAATTTTTGCAGTTTCACGTACCGCTGTGCGTTAATTGTGGCGCTGTGTTCCAGAAAGTCAATGAGCAGCGGGCCCTTGCAGTCAAAGAACAAGCTCGGCGTAACTTTCTCGGAGCTGGCGTGCACGGCTTTGGAATTTTTCGGTGGGGGTGAATTCATGAGCTTCCATTGTTGGCTCTGACATATGCTCTCCGGCTAAAAATGATGACACCATGTTTCATCTTCCGCGACAATACGGGACGGATACGATATTCTTCATCGTGATACCGTTCCAAGTGCTGCAGTGATGTCGACATTCTGTTCAACTTCTGCTCTTCCGTCAGGCTTTGGGGAACCCACTGCGCACAGATTTTTCCGGAACTTCAGATGCTCTGTCAAGATGGCGTGAGCGGTACTATTCTTCTAGCCACTATAACGGTACCGTGACTAATGCCCAACAAGAGTCGAATGTCTTCCACAATCCGCCGTCGATCATTTCAGACGGCAGCATCTACCGCAGCAATGACAGAAGAAGAAATGACACAATGAGCCTGTCCTGGGCGATTGCTGTCATTCAATGACACCTGAACTTCTTGGGTACCCGGTCATTTGACCGACGGACACTTGATCGAACGGACGTTTGGCCGAACGGACATTCGACCGAACGGACATTCGACCGAACGGAAATTTAACCGACGGAGAAATGCCTGCATTTCACCAACGTTTGGATATTCGACGTAAAGAGATGTTTTCGGCAATATAATTCATTTAATGGGAAAAAAAATGTTTTCAGGAGGGTATTTCGTATAACAAATCTTATGAGACAAATCTGTTTAATTCTTTTTACTAAGCAAGCATATTGTATGGACCTATAAAATTATTCTTTTTTATATGTCTTTTTAAATAAATGTTTGTTTTCATAACATTAGGTAGGTTAAGATGAGAACCGGACAAAATGCAACTCAGGGTCTTGGAAATGAATACTTTCTTCAATAAAATGAGATGCTCATTAGTGATGGTCAATATTTAATACAAGTTTCGTGTATTAAAAGTTTATTCCATACATATCAGGTTTCTGTCCTGTTTTATGAGAGGACAAAAATTCTTAATCCGATTGTATCAACTGCGAAAATTCAGACAGTATAGAGGACGATAAAGTATGCGATACCAAAGTATCGCCCTTCACTAATAATGGAAACAAAAAAACGCCGGAATGAATCGAAATAATCGAATAAAAAAATCCGATATAGTTACGACTATATCAAGTTGGAATAATTCGACTCTTTTAGTCGACTAAGGACCAAAATATCACGATATTTATCGATATCGAAGAATATCGTACATCCCTATGGGCGATTCTTTAGTATCGCATATTTTAGAGTCATCGACACTCTCAGAATTTTCGCATTTGATGCTATCCGATATTAGAATTTTTATGTCTCCTCATAAAGCAGGACAGAAACCTGATGCGTATGGAATAAACTTTTAATACCACGATGCTAATATCAGATATTGCCCATCACTAATGAGTATCTCATTTTAGAGAAGTAAAATTTTCATTTAAAAAGACATACAAGAAAAGACTTGATATTATTAAATATTACAAGACCTTGAGTTGCATTTTGTCCGGTTTCCATCTTAACCTACCTAACGATATGAAAACAAACATTTATTTAAAAAGACATACAAAAAAGAATAATTTTATAGGTCCATACAATATGCTTGCTTAGTAGAAAGAATTAAACAGACTTGTCTCATAAGATTTGTTATACGAAATAACCTCCTGAAAACATTTTTTCCCATTAAATGAATTATATTGCCGAAAACATCTCTTTACGTCGAATGTCCAAATGACGGTGAAATGCAGGCATTTCTCCGTCGGTTAAAATTCCGTTCGGTCATATGTCCGTCGGTGAAATGGCCGTCGGTGAAATTTCCGTTCGGTGTAATGTCCGTTCGGTCGAATGTCCGTTCGGCCAAATGTCCGTCGGTCAAGTGTCCGTCGGTCAAATGTCCGTCGGCCAAATGACCGGGTACCAACTTCTTGATATCGTTTATTTCACTCAAACACACGCGCACGTTACATGCTGTATTCGCCATACACAGCAGACATTCAGGCAAGAATTTTACTTCCTGATACGCCTTCTGCAGTCAAAAAACGCACTACAGCACGCTGTTCCTCTTTCTCGGCCTCCATAGTGATTTCGGATGCACGCACGACTCGCTGACCTCATTTCGAGCACGTCTAACAGACAAATGACACCTTCCCGATTCCCAATAGAGGGCGCTTTTATACACAAACCTATCTGCGTTACCAACTTCCGCGCTATGCTCGTTATATAGTGTGTCTCGTTTTCATTTGACTGCTCCTTATAGATCTGAAGTAGAGATTGATCCGTCAAATAGTCAAACATTATATTTTCGGCAACATGTAGCGTGGTAAAATCTTCGTCTTATAAATAAGTAGAACCATTTCAATTCTAGTGATCCATGCAAAATTATAAATTTATTTGTAAATAATCTGCTTAACATAAGATCTGCTTTAAAATCTTTTCCATTTTTATATTCTCTTAAACGCTGGAGAACAAACATTGCTAATATTAACCCAGCTTTTAAATTTGTTAATGTTTTTAATTCCTTGACTACTGAAGAGCAAAATAAATTCTTATTGTCACCAGGCAAGAAACTTTACTACTACGAGGGCGTTTTGAAAAGTAATGCCTCCATGGCTGTAAGTTTTTTATTTGTTAACCGATTTTCAAAATTCTTTTTGTATCTGATACTTAGATTTGTCCTCTATGCAATGCACTATTCACTTTTCGACATAGTCCCCATCCCTTTCCACGCATTGCGCCAACGCGTGACTAGTTGGGTGAACCCGTCGGAGAGGAATTCCGGAGTTGTTGTCGACACCAGGACTGAATAAAAAGGGGTCATCGCGCAGATCGAGAGCGAGCAAAAGACTGGGCATGCTCTGGATGCGCGATTATAACTAGCGCATGATCTCACGAACTTCCGCGTTCCGCATCGCAATTACGAGACTAGCTTTCAGGGTCATCGCCTACTTATAATAAACGGAGGCTGATTTAAACAAGCAACAATTCAAAGGAAGCGATTCATCATATCCATATCAAGCGGAAAATTAACAGAAAAGAAATTTGAAATGGAAGTAGCGCAGGCCGCCAAAATGAAAGAATCCGAAGATTCCATCAGAAAAATTTGAAAATTAATTTTGAAAGTATACAATTAATTTTGAAAAATACAACATACATTGATATACTCGGATCTTGATACCCAAGGAGTCGTGTCCAACGGAATTTTTTTAAAGGCAAAACTATAAATAAAACAAAAAAAAAAGGAAACTCACCACGGCTTATAAACAACAACCAATTACCAGCCGAAGCCTAGAGAAACAAAGCGTGCGAAGTATTTTTTTTTTTTTTTTGGCAAATTCTGCACTTCAGAATTTCCGGTTACTTGAGCATGAACGAGCAACAATTGATGTCACACCCATCGCACGTATCGCTCGCGTCGTGTCTTTGAGGAGCGAGGAGACATACTTTGTTTTCGCGCTAGCACAAGATTACACCAGCAATTTGAATTTGCAGCAGCCCTTACGTTTCTATTACGTTTCAAAATAGCAATATATCCATAAACATTACCGCATAGGAAAATCTCCATGTAATTTAAAACGTTTTATATACAGTACCTGTATAAATTTTATCCAAGCAATATTTACACCTATCGCAGCCAAAGATTGGAGTGGAAGTAGCGACAGCCAATTAGGTTCAAGTACAAATTAATCGGTTACGTAGAGATGCAAGTATCGAAGAAAAATATCGATACGAGACTCTTTTATTACCAATATTGTTAGTATCGATACACGTGATAAGAAAAGAATACAGAAACGGTACCCCGTAATGATAAATGCCTAGGTAGTGGTAGAAATTAAGTAGAGAAGATTTGGGTAAAAATTGAGGGTGTTCGTTTGCTGTATTCCAAAGTAAAAAGTAGCATCGGGCTAAAAAAGTATCGATACCTTCAATTATCGAATTGCAAATTCCAAATAGATCAAATCACAACCACATGCAGCTAGGGATATTTGTAGATAACCAATCGACAATCGAACAGCGGAGTGACTCAATAAGGAACCCTCCGAACATGCACATCGAACTCTGTGTTTGCGCGCAAGTATGTCTCATTAAGTGTCTTACTTGAGCGACCTTGGAGCGACGTGAGCGAGCGGACGAATTGAGGAGAAAAATGTGAGAGTTAATGAGAAGCGGATGGCGTGTCTTAACGTGAGCGATAGGTGAGAGCGATTTCAGTGCGGCGAGCTGAAGAAGTTATCACAGTGAGATCAGTCAGATTATTTTGCGACAGTCATGCTGCCTGTGCGTAAACGTCGTTTTCTGCTAATGGAAAACTCTTATGTAAAATTATTACAAACGAAGAGGAGAAAATGGAATTTTTTTTATTTTTTATTTTATTTTATTTCTCCACATGAAGAAAACGTAACCAAAATCACCTTACGCATTTTTGGAATTTACCAGGGGCTTGACCCTCTTCATTTGTGGAGGATTAATTAAGATCACGAATTAAGGATTAATAAATAAACCTCCCTTGAGAAGTCAAAACCGCCTTTGAAAAATTCCTGGAAAGGGCTTGGTGCCACCGAACTGTATTCTAAATAAAGTTCTAAATATAAATAAAACATAAGAACTCTTCCAATGGTCATCCAACTCAAGTATTAGCCTTATAATTATTTTAATCAAGTAGTAACTTAATTTTTGCAAATTACTGTAATAAATGTGCCTTCAGAGTAATTTTTAAGAATAAGTTTTAATGCTTTCCAAGCACAAATTTAATCTTATTCACAACTTTTCAATTTCCATTTCACGTAATTAATTTTTAATTTCCATTCTCGGTAGTTTAAAAGATGGTTATGCTAATCTTCTATCCTATGATCCCACAAATTTGGTCTTTCCTGTACGCAGGAAATCAAGTTTTCCTCGACCATTATGGCTGGCACCGTATCATTCTCTTCGCACCTGCTTCAACCTTTCGCCCCTATGATTCGCTCATGTAAGACACTCTCACAGAAATAATGCTCTTGATATTTTTGCTGCGATCCGCTTCGTTCCAAGTTCGCTCGCGTAAGACACAGCATTATTGTTAGAAGCGATGGCGGTGTGCGGTGGCACAAGCGCTTCGTTCAAATCGGAAGTGAAAAGAAAATAAACATGGCGGTCAGGGGGGAAGCAAAATCCTTGACAGCGGTCGCCAAAGAATTGCAATCGCAGCAGTGTTATTAAGCACAAATTCGTAATTTTTCTGTATAATTATTCGTTCGAAATAATTTATAAGGTGAGGTAAGCATTCTTGATTACTTTATTTATTTAAAAGTCTAAAGCACCGCGATACAGACGCCTCACTAACTCATATTCGACTGCACCATAGTTCGACAGCCCTGCCCTGGTTTCACTCGCGAATACATGATATCAACCTCGGAAAATTTACAAAGATTAAGCCTGTTTCACATAGAAAATCCCTGGCGGAGCGGATGCAGAGCCGCATGGGTTGCGTATAGTGGCCCCTCCGCGCGTATTCCGCGTGGAAACGCTGAATCCGCGGAGCTTTTCACAATTAAAACTTTCCCGCAACATTTCCGCTTAAGCTGTCTCCTGATTGGTCTCTCTAAAATAGTATCTTCTTTCGTAAAATGGAGTCTAAACAAGAAATGCTAACGCTGCTAAACTTTCGAAGAAAAAAAGAAGTTTATCAAATGAATTTTCAACAGTTTTTTTTTTAAATCGAGATGTTATATATTTAGGTAATATCTCTCTCGCTTTAGGTTCTCTTGCATGCTTTGCGTTTCACCTGCTTCCTGATTGGCTGAGGCAAAGCGGATTCCGCAAGATTTCCAGACCCCCTAGAAATGAAAAATCCGCAACGCAACTCTCACTGAGCGGATCTGCAAAATTTGCGCGTGAATGTGAAACGCCTTGTTTAGCGGAAAAAGTCCGCTTTTGCCCGCGGATTGCGCTTCCGCGTGTTTTCCGCTCCGCAAAGCTGTATGTGAAACAGACTTCACCGAAGCAAAATGTTACAGCGCTCCCCTGCAAAAGTCCTTCTAATATTGCTAAAATAAAATACAATAATAAATTAAGGAAATGGTTAAATTACTGTACAGATTTTCCTACTGGGCGGCAATTAGCTAATTTTAATAATCTACGAGGGTTGCCCAGAAAGTGATGCACCACATTTTTTTCTCCGTCCCCAACAACGGTATGAATGCGAAACTTGAGATATGCATTCTTTGAAATTTTCGGAGTGAGCGCGCAAAGTTTCCGTTCCTTCCGACTGATAGCGTACGTGCAGCAATGGAACGCATGGCGTCTGCAAATGATGTACGTTACAAACAGCGTGTCTTATTGAATTTCTCACTGCGGAGTAAGAAACGGTTGGAAAACGTTTATGTGCAGTTTATGGAGCATCAGCAGTCGACAGAAGTACGGTTAGTCGCCGAGCACAGAGGGTGAGGCCATCAGAAACCGGTTCGGTGGAGCTCCAAGATGTCGCGTTTGGGGCGCCCATCCTTGGCTGTCACACACATCCATGTACGTATATATTCTAACTGGATGCTTTACTTCTGTTGCGCAGGAGCTCGTAAGTGAAGCAGTAAATAATCGACCACTTTTCCTGGTCAAGAGGGCAGCAGGCACGTTAGAGATGTAAATTGACGCCTGTTCTCACATTATTTTCGTCCATTTGATCACTAAATTTTATAGTTTTAAAAAGTAAAATGGTTCACTCCTGAGTAGAAACAAAATTGACAAAATTTTACAGTACTGTGTTCTATGTAGGAAAGAAGTTCGTGAATTTTTTAAATGAAAGCATGCAATTGTTAATGACTTTCTTTCTGAAGATTTGCATGAGATTCAAGTTGTTTCTATTATTGCAAAAATATTCTTTAAAACAAGATTATTTATCTATGGGAAAAAATATTCCACACAGGCAAATGGAAATAGAACCAGCATTCGCCAGAAATTTACAAAATTAATTCTTTTTAATCAGTATAATAAAATGAGATGGAAAAACGTTGATGTTCTTTTACATTTTTACAAATTGGTTTCATACAATTTTAAATGAATTTCATACATTTTTAAATAGATTTAATACGCTTTCAAATGAATTTAACACTCTTTCAACTAGATTTAATATATTTTTAAATAAATTTAATACGATTTTAAATAAATATAATGTGTTTTAGTTCATTGTAAATGGAATTTCATTACTAAACTAAGTAAAAATAAACCATTTTCATTGAAACCTTGTTTTTATTAAATTTACATTAAATTTTTTTTTTATTATTTTAATTCAATTACAGAAAACAAAATTGTAGCATAAACAAATAACACAAACGTAAAAAGAGTTAACAGTTAACCACTGTGTCATTAAACTACAGTAATACTTCAGTTTTTACAATTTCGTTTTATACAATTTTACATGTATTTCAAACATTTTAAAATAGATTTAAAACACTTTTAAATGAATTTAATACGATTTTTAATGAACTTACCGGTGAAATACCCTCTCAGTATAGAAATACGGAAGAAATAAATATTTCTAGCATTATTTATTTATTTATTTATTTATTTATTCCAATGTAAGAAACATACAAATATATAATACGAGGGATGAATTTTCCATGAGTACATAGTGCTCGTATATTCGGAAAAGCATCAAAAGAAAAGAAAATAAATTAGTATATAACAACAATTAAAACTGATTAACATATAAAAACCAGTAAAAACTAATTATTTTTGATATTCATAATCCAATTTTTAAGTTTATATCCAGATTTTCGTTTATCCGTACATAATTTTATTTCACTTGGTAGATCATTAAACAATTTTTTATAATTATAATCTATTTGATGGAAAACGAAAGAATGCTTTGGAATTTCAATTGGAATCGTCAGATTTTTAGAATATCTTAAATTATAATTAAAATGTCTGAATTTGGCTGTTTCATTTTTACTTAATTACATGTATATTTTGCCAAATTAAAAAGATAAAATTGATGAAAATTCATTATTTGATTATTACGAAAATCATTATTGTTAAAGATACAACGAGTCAGCATATTAAAGATTTATAATTGGTGTTAAATGAGCCACATAAGTTCCGCCCCAAACTGGGATGAGATATTGTAATGTACTTAAAAAGAAAACGTTATATATTAAAATCAGATTTTTAAAAATTAAGACAGTTTTTAATGATCGAATTATAAAAGTTATAGATCTTAATCTAACAAATAAACTTCTTATATGGGAAGCCCATGATAAACGATAATCAATTGTAATACCCAAATATTTTGTGTGTTCGACATAAGTTAAGAGAGGACAATGACTACATTCAAGATTATTACATTTCAAATCATGATATTTAAGAAACAAATTCGTATTACAATCAGAGTGCAATTTAAAACGCATATATACAGATTTTTTTACATTTAAGGACATATTATTATTTGATAACCAGAAGTTTAATAATTTAAGGTCTGATTGGGCTTCTTTAAAATTTTGACAATCACTTTTTATATAGGTTAAGACTAAATCATCAGCATAAGCTTGGATAGAACTAAACCAATTTAAATGAAAAATATCATTTATATAAATTAAGAAAAGAATGGGGGCTAAAATAGTTCCTTAAGGAACTCCTCTTTTTAAATTTTCGAATTTACTATATTTTTCCTTAATCCTAAACAGTTTGTTTTCTATTGGCTAAATAAAAGCTAAACCATTGGTTTGCTAGTCCTCTTATACCATATCTTTCCAATTTTTGTAATAAGAGACAATGGTCAACTGAATCGAAAGCTTTCCTTATATCCAGAAAAATTGCTAAAGGGTTCCGACTTTTATCAAGAGTGTGAATAACATCCGATATAAAACTGTGAACTGCTAATTGAGTATTCTTTTTTATTTGAAAACCAAACTGTTTATTCGCAATAATGTTATTTTTTTCTAGGAAAGTTGTAAGGCGATTTTTTACCATTTTTTTCAAATATTTTTGAAATGTGAGACAGTAAAGATATTGGTCTATAATTTTCAAATAATAAACTACTTCCCCCTTTTTATATTGGAATTACAACTGCAATCTTTAATGCGTCAGGGAATGTTCCTTGTAAAAATGAACAATTAATTAATTTACTAATAGGATAAGTTAAACTATTAACATGTTTACGCAGAATTTCTGTAGTAACATGATCATATCCTGGGGAGGAATATTTTGATAAGGACATAATGCAATTTTTAATCTCCATCTCATTAACAGAGTAAAGGAAAAAGGTATCCTTTACCTCATTTTTTATATTAAAATTTGCAGAGTTTTGTTTTACAATATTTTGGCAATCGCACATGTTTATAAGGCTTATATTAAAATCACTTATCTGATTACTAATCTCTTGAGGAATATCTCTATAAGTCTTTTCTCGTCCTGTTATTTTACTTATTATTTTCCATTTATCTGTAGGTGTTTTTGCTCTGTCAATCTATATATATATAATGAACGGATATTTATAAGAAGAAAGGACGAGACACAAAAACCCTGGAATACAATAGATAATAGTTAATAAATAAAAAAAAAAGAAAAAGAATTATCCTTTTTTGCTTTGATAAAGGATAGGCTCTATCCGAAACGTCAGTTTTTTATTTGATTTTATAGTTTTATTTTGATTTTACTTATTTTTACTATTATTTTGTTATTTGTTAATTATTTTTTTATTTATTAACTATTATCTATATATATAAAACCAAAAGTATGTATGTTTGTGTCTGTGTAGCTTCAGGCGATCCTATTGGCTAACCGAAAAGGAATTGTTTCGATTGTTACGACAGTATTATTGTTAAACTCAAAATGAGCAGAATAATTTTAATTGTTGCAATATTTTTATTTGTATAATAAACTTTGGATAGCAAAGATTTTTTCTTCTTTAAAATGTAATATCCTTTCATTGAAAACATGGTTTTTATATTTGAAAAGTAAAATCATGTATCTGAACATAAAATTTTATGATGACTTCTCTGATTTTTGAAATGTCAATTTTCAAATTTTAAAAAAGTATCTTCATTCAGCTATTGCAACCTAATTATCTTAAACCATTACTTAGAATTTTTATTATTCAACACAGTTTTCAACAGTGGCTTAAAGAATAAAGGCAAATAGCGATTAGATAAATTAGAGATAAATACCATACTGTTTATCCCTTTTTGGATAGGTTTGCCCAATATTTTGTGAAGTGACCAAACCTAATAACTTTAATGTTACCATAATAACACTTTAGTTCTGAACTTTGTCAATAGATGGTACTGCCTTAACTTTATATAATCACAATATAAGAAATAAACTGTGTTTAAAACGCGCTTTAGGTCGTGTCTGCCGAACTTCACCTTAGCATTATTATTTGACGCGCCGGACACGTCTGCTCTAGGCCCTAAGGGGTTACCTGTCGTATAATTATTGATGTTTATCTTATGTGTTTTACGGGTTTAGATTTCTTTAATTTGCGATGCTATTGTTGTTTGGTTTCGTATTGATATTAATACGTTATGGCTATTCTCACGGACTTCGATTTGCTTTGCAATTCGGATTTTAATTTTTGCTTTGTGAATAGGTACTGACGTTTAGTTTTATTCAAATTTTGTAAGATTGGAGATAAATAGCGTCAGTAGTGCCCGGGGGTACTTCCTGATTCACTTTCGTCCTTCATGCACGTGGATGATTGTGTTTGTTGTGTGCGCGAATGATCCGTGGATCATGTTTTTGACAACTGTGTCGTGTAGTTTTTTGTCACTGTTGACATCAGGAATTTATGCAGTAATAATATCGTCAATTTGTTCGGGAGGCAATTTTTCTTTTAGCCACAGTAAAAGATGTACGTAAAAGCCGCTGAGTCTCGCCAATATTTGACATTTCGTGAGCAGATCTACCATCTTCCGAACTTTATTTTCAAAACCTCGAGCACAGGATAGCAGGATAGAATGAGCATAAACTTATGATGCAATGACAAAACATTCGTTTTATGCTATTAAACATAAAATGAGTATAGCAGACGATAAGGATAGGGAAGTGTCTATCGAGGAGACAAAGGAGAAATACGTGTCTCCCTTGAGCCCTCTAACAAATGTCCAGACGACTGACAAAAGTTTGTGTATTTGTTTGTGTGTTTGGAAAGGAAAGAGAAAGAGAAAGAACGAGTATTGGTCAGAAAACTCTGCAGCTAAAAGACAAATGGGCATCGGGAACATCTGAACAACGGGAGCTTCGTCTAGAACAGGAGGGTATTTATACGAACTTCTACGTCAGGGGCAAGGGAAACTTCGAAGGAAAGATGAGATCTAAAGTATCCAGTGATATTTCCCGATGGTGAAAATGGATATTTTAATCTGAAGCAGGTCAACCCAACAAGAGGATAAGTAAAGTCCCGGGCGACGCCGGGTTTTCAGCTAGTTTGATTATAATAATAACTAGCCTTACACTTTCAAATTTCTTGTACAATCTTATTTCTTAAACCTTGTTCAGTATAAAAGACTTTCATTTGTTTTATCCTTTAAATATTTACTTCGAAATTGATGTAGCTTTTTAATCAAATTAATTATATGATATGTAATCCATGGTTTCCTTTTCTGATTTTTTCCAGAACCAATTACCAAAGTATACGTACTTTTTTATGTTTTGTTTTAATATTTTTTCAAAGCAATTATACTTATTTTGTATATCATTTTCTTCCTCTAAACAATCCCAATTTACCTCCTCTAATTTTTCTCCTAAAAGTTGGTGGTTGATTAGCGTTCTATATTTAAATTTATTTGCATGAGTGTTATCCACAACGTTACACCTACAACAGATGATACTCATACAAGGATCAGTAATATCACTATCAAGAATAAACGCTTCAGCTATATATGCTATACTCTTAAATGTAAAAAAATGATCTATGCAAGTCTCAGTATTTGGAGTAATTCTTGTGGGAATATTTATCATAGGAACCAGATTTCTTTTCGACATAATATTAATATACTTTTGAGTAAAATATTCATCATTATAACTTATTATATCAATATTAATATCTCCAACATAAAAAATTTTCTCATTTTTATAGGGATTCATTTCTTTAGACAGTTCAGAGACAAAATTCAAAATTGACGTTTGGTTTGAACGGTAACAAGCAAATAATAAAAAATCAGCCATATAATCATCAGCTCTACACTTTAAAATTACAATATCAGCACTTTTAATATGTTTTGGTTGAATTTCTAAAACAGTTATTCTTTTATCCACATACACAACTACTCCACTAGCTTTATTAAGTTTTGATGACATGAAATATTTAGAATAACCTGTAAGGTTACTACTCTGTTCAGTATAACTATTTAGCCATGCTTCAGAAAGGACAATAATGTGAATTGGGACCTTAAAAGTTTGTAAACATGATATTAAATTACTGTATTTATTTAGTTTAATTACACAGTGGTTAACTGTGTTATTTGTTATGTTACAGTTTTGTATTCTGTAATTGAATTAAGATAATAAAAAATAAATTTCCTGTATAATTTACTAAATCAAGGGTTCAATAAAAATGTTTTTTTTAATATATTCAATTTAGTAATTAAACTCAATTTACACTGAATTAAAACACGCATTATATTTATTTAAATCGTATTAACTTCATTTAAAAATCTATTAAATCTATTTGAAAGCGTATTAAATTCATTTGAAAGCGTATTAATTCCATTTGAAAGCGTATTAAATCTATTTAAAAATGTTTGAAATTCATTTGTAAAAACTGTAAATCATGTGTAGGAGACAAATGAAATAAAAAATTTTGTCATGTATTTATAAAGAAATCTAATTTTTGTCATTGTGGCCACTGCTTTAACTTTCTCAGGATCTGGCTTTTTCATGTACTATCAATTCTGTATGCTAAATAAGTTATATCATTCATCATGAAGTGGCATTTTTTCATGTTCAATTTAAGGTTAACTTCCTGGAATCTTTTCAATACTTCATTTAAAAGTTGTAAATGATCATCAAGTGAAAATTGGCGCTTAAAAGTCTTGATATTATCGTTCTATTTAAAAAGTCATATATTTGTACAATCTTTTTTATTATTATTAAATGAAAATACAAGGAGAATTTTGTTGAACCTATTTTTGTATTACAAAAAAGTTATGAAAAAAAGAAAACTTATAAATATTCGTAATAAAAAATACGACCTCTGGTGGCGCTAATCTGATTTCGTGGCCTTTAAAACGGTCATCTATCTTCTATCTATATATATAACTAGAAGAGGTACCCGGCGTTGCCCGGGATAATTACACTTGCACAAACTTTTCCTTTTATTGTTAGTCATGAGATATATATTGTTGGTTCATGCAGTGTGTTTATGAATTGCGTGCTGATACCATTGTTGATACCTATTGTTGTACCAACTTTGCCTTGCATTGTTGGTCATGAGATATTTCTCATTAATATGCCTTGCCATAACCATGAATATCGATTTTTTATCGATATTTATTATTTTTCCGAAATCTGAGGTAGACAGTGACCTTCCTCGTGCTTTAAAGGTCATGTATGCGAAATTTTATCAAGATCGGACTAAAACTGTAGATTTGTATAAAAAACGTACACACAGACCCACAGACCCACCCACAGACAAAAATCCTTCTTTATATATATAGAAGAAGAAGGATGTTTGTGGGTGGTTGGGTGGGTGGGTCTGTTTGTCTGTATGTTTTTTATACAAATCTACAGTTTTATTCCGATCTTGATAAAATTTCGCATACATGACCTTCAAAGCATGAGGAAGGTCACTGTCTACCTCAGTTTTCGGAAAAATAATAAATATCGATAAAAAATCGATATTCATGGTTATGGAAAGGCATAATAATGAGAAATATCTCATGACCAACAATGCAAGGCAAAGTTGGTACAACAATAGGTACCAACAATGGTATCAGCACGCAATTCACAAACACACAGCATGAACCAACAATATATATCTCATGACCAACAATGCAAGGCAAAGTTTGTGCAACAATAGGCCCATTGTGTTCGCTATAACAATGGTATCAACGCGCAATTCACCAATAACAATGAGCACGGAATGATGATGTAATGTTAAAGCAATCTCTCCAAGAATTATAACAATGAACATAAAATGATGATGTAATATGGATAAGTTTCAATTTGTAACAATGCATAGAATTCCTGTTATTCAGGCTTTTCTTAGAAAAGAGAGTTCTTAGTACTTAACAATTTCTTGAAAATCTTTAAAAATGATCAGTAACTGCAGATAATGGAGAGTTAGCAGACTATTGAGAAAGAGTGGAAAGACGACAGAGGAAGCACTCCTTTAGCTCCGTGATGTATTGAGCAAATGGGAAGCAAGTAAATAGAAGAATCGGCGACCGCTAGACTGCACAAAGTGATGAATGGCCAAGTTTTGCTTCAACACATCGAGAGAAGAGTGGAAATTGCAACAACACTAAGTATACATCTGAGGTAAGATTACGTGAGTAAGAAATTATTTAGACTAGCAGTGGCATCCTTGGAGAGGTCCAGCCATTGTGAGCCTTTAAAAAGATTTTTTTGAATTTTCATTATGAATTTTTACTATATTAATTCTAAGCATTTTCATGTGTTTATTTTTAAGATATTGCAAAATTTAAGTTAATTTTTTGAGATTGTTCTGTTTACATCCAAGTGTAATTATCCCGGGCAACGCCGGGTACCTTTGCTAGTCTATATATAAAAGAAGGATGTTTGTTTGTTTGTTTGCGGGTTTGTTTGTGGGTTTGTTTATTTGTTTGTTTTTTATACAAATCTATAGTTTTATTCCGATCTTGAAAAAATTTCGCATACATGACCTTCAAAGCATGATGAAGGTCACTGTCTACCTCAGATTTCGAAAAAATAATAATTATTGATAAAAAATCGATATTCATGGTTACTGCAGGGCGTATTAATGAGAAGTATCTCATGACCAACAATGCAAGACAAAGTTTTTGCAACAATAAGTATCAACAATAGTATCAACACGCAATTCACAAACACTCTGCACGGACCAACAATATATATCTCATGACCAGCAATGCAAGGTAAAGTTTGTGCACTATAGAATTCAATGCATGGAATTCCTGTTATTCAGGCTTTTCTTAGAAAAGAGAATTCTTAGTGCTTAACAATTTCTTGAAAATCTTTAAAAATGATCAGTAACTGGAGATAATGAGTTAGCAGACTATTGAGAAAGAGTGAAAGTCGATAGAGGAAGCACTCCTTTAGCTCCGTGCTGGATTGAGCAAATGGTAAGCAAGTAAATAGAAGAATCGGCGTCCGCTAGACTACACAAAGTAATGAACGGCCAATTTTTGCTTCAAGACATCGAAAGAAGAAAGGAAATTGCAACAACATCAAGTGTACATCCAAAGTAAGATTACATGAGTAAAAAATTATTTAGACTAGAAGGCATCCTTGGAGAGGTCCATCCATTGTGAGCCTTTAAAAATTTTTTTTCGGTAAATCAATTCCCGGTATATCACCTAGAATGGATTTTTTCAGTGAAGAGGTAAATTCCTGTCTTACGAATTTTCCTTAGATGGATAGTCCCTTCGCCCTATATTGTAGTGATTGAGTTATTATTTAACCAATTTAGAGGTTTAATTTAGCTTTTTGAGGTTGTTCTGTTTACCTACAAGCGTAATTATCCCGGGCAACGCCGGGTCCTCTGCCAAAGCATCAGGCTAAGGCGATTGTGGCAGTGGTTGAAACCTAAGATGCTATCTTCATAGATGGGTTCGTCCATCAAATTGTTAGTTAACCGGTAGACATGTGCATTTGATAAGAGAACGAATCTGATTGGCCCTTTCTATTGTTGCGAGAGCTATAATAACTTCATTAAAAGACTTTATTGAGTATGAAGCCAAAGTTCGTTTTGATAATACGAATTGAAGTTTTTCACGTCTGGAAAACCGTAATCGCCTAAAATATTAATCTAATCAACAATATTAGCAAAAAAAATTTCCAATTAATTTATAAAATTATCTTAAACATTGTAATTAATTTCAGCTTGGATATAAGCAGTAAATCACAAATAGGAATGAGTTAGCTGTGAAATAAAAAAAAATTAGTTCATTAAAATGTTCAAAATTTCTAAGAATAATTATTAAAAATACAGGCTGTATCTAAATGGAAGGACAATAATTACATACCGTAAAATCTCAATTTGAGGCCTGGGCTTCTCTTTGTAAAAAAACCAGTCTTGACCCCCCCCCCCCTCCCCCCAGCCATTAATTGTGACAAGCTTCCATTCAAGACTCGGCATTAAGAGCAATTTCCAAAAATAACACTAAATTTTGACATGCAACTTAGAAAAAAAAAATTATTAATAACAAAATTTATTTCATAAATTATAGAAATATGCTAGTACATATTATTGCCTTTTGTTTCGGAATGGCTGCAGATAACTGTTTCACTATTATAAAGTTTTCCACTATTTTCGTTGGCATACTGTATAGTTTTTATAGAGGCGTGTCCAGAAAGTAAGGTTACAACCACTACAGGCGGACAAGTAATATTTTAGTGCGCAGGTTGACTGTACTGGCTTTAACTGTTAGCCTTCCACTTCCCTCTCGCGTTTATTCCTCAAAGATACGTGGAATCTAGTAACATGTGTTTACAATGGCTGTGCCGATTCAGAATCCCGCCAAATTTGAAGAACGCTATGTCATACGTTTTTTTCCAAGCACAATGTAAGCGTACAGCGGATTCACAAAGCACTTGTTCCCATTTTATGGGAACATTATGAGTCGACAACATGGAACGAAGTTGTGTCGTGAATTCTCTGGAGACAGCAGGATAGATGTTCATGATGAACACAGGAGCGTAGGCCGTCTGGGGTCTCTGATGAACTTGTGAACATTTTTTTCTTAACCTGAAGAAACATTTTCCTGGACAACACTTCCACGATGATGAAGAGATCAATCACGAAGTTGAAATGTTGTTCCAGCAGCAGGCGCCAGAATTCTATTTCTGTTGATTACAGAAGCTAGTTCCTATACTTAGCAAATGTTTGGATAATGGCGGCAATTACGTCGAAAAATAATCACTGTATCAGTAATTAAGTTGTAGTGGACATTCTATCATATAAACATTTTTTTGAAAGAATACTAACCGTTGTAACCTTACTTTCCTTAGTTGAAAGTTTACATCATAACACTTTTTTCCCGGAATCCATCTTGGTTAGTCTTCAAATATTTCCACAAATGGGGGTACTTAGCGTACTATTATAAAGATGTAAAATAGCGGCGATACCATTACCAAGAATAGGAAGTATTGCATAATATAAAAAAAATTTGTTGCTCATCTAATTTTAACTCAAATGGTGATTCCAACAGTAACAAACACATACATACACAAAGAATGAATTTAAACTATTCCATCTACACCAACGGGTATTGCCGGGCACAACGTAGTTGTATTAAATTAAAAGGAACAAATGACCATAAGTATCACTGGGAAAGTGTTCGTATAAAATTGGCTGCCAATCAGAGACGGGGGACAATTGTGCCGATATATCAGGCCTTCATTCGAGACCAGCTTTTAGCTGGAATTTTTAGATAAATACCCAGATTTAAATCGAGACCAGTTTTAATTTAGCCCCCCAACCTCAAATCGAGATTTTACGGTAACCGTGTTTATGTAAGTACGAGGATTAAAATTAGAACCACTTTATGCACGACTCAGAATTACTTCACAGAATTATATAGCTCACCCAAAGATATATATACGTCAAATTTGTAGTGGATATTTTTTCATCAATGCAACACTGATTGGGCTTGCAAAAAAGCGAACGAGACGGCACATATTCTTGGAAAGGCATTGCACTACTGTTAATGCGAAACGTTACTGCAACACTTTCGAACAATTTGTATAGCAGTTAAATGATATTGAATGCAGACAAGGTTATTATCAACAGGACGGAGCTACAGCTGACACAGCCCGAATCTCAATGGAACGAGTGTAATCTGTTTTTGAGGTTAGATTAAACTCGAAGAAAAGCAAGAATATGTGCCGTCGCGCAAGAAGGAGAATGGGGGCCGCTTTGAACGTTTACTTTAGGCTCAATCAATATCGCCTTGATTAAAAAACATTCACTGCAAATTTGACTTCGGTATGTTTAATGGGTGAACTGACTTTTGGATCACTCTGTATTTCGCATTCACCGACCTCGGATTGAGTCATTCTCGGGCTAATTCACGATTGTTTGTAAGATGCAATCTGATGGTTATGACGCGATGACGGCATACGCATATTTTGATGCGTAAGATGAAAGGCTTTCGAATTTCAAATGCCTATGTAACAATGGAAGGTGTATTCAATTATTGTAGGTTATGAACTGCTCATCAAGCCATAAACCCAATTCTCTGCAGCTTGTAGCGTCCATAAAAATATAAATTTATGTCATGCTTTCCAATGGATAATATTTTTCCAAGTCGACCCTTCCTTAACAAATCAGTTTCTTGAGGATACTACACTGTCGTAAGTGTCGGTAAAGTCGTCCACTTTCCGACCATTATATTCTGGACCGTAGTTTCAACCAACTGCGCATGCGGTAATTATCGATTCGATAGCTAATCCCAAAGCCTACGAGATATAGAAAGCGTGCCCATTTGGCTTTCAAACGGTGTCCCAAAAATATAGATAAAAACTAGCACCGCCTATCGACAAAATTTAATATTGTTTCAGTCGCCTATGCAGTCAAGTTATGAAAAATTTAAAGCTGAATAAAGATTACTTGATTTTCATTAAAAAAAAACTGATATTCTTTGTTATTTTCTTGTCGAAGTGTAAGTGAGAAAGCTTTCCATATCATTGTAGGCTATGAAGCGACTGAAACGTTCTTAAATTTTGTCGCTAAGCGATGCTAGCTTTTATCCGTTTGCTTCTACATCTTTGAGGACACATTTGAACAATGGAGGAAAGACAAATGGGCAGGCTTTCTATATCTTGTAGGCTTTGGTAATCCTCGGACAATCTCAATCAAACGCTGAATCACATGTCGAACTAGCGTCGACTACTAAGGTCATTTTGCGCCATTGACACAAGTTATATCTGTACGCAGCCCAAGACAAACACAAACATCCATGCCCACGGCGGGATTCGAACCCACGACTAGGTGCACTCGAGAACTCTTAGTTTTAACTGTCATACTTAATTATATACAGGGTATAAATTATCCCCTTCAAAAAACCTACACTACGATGTAGACGAAATTCATTCAGCTTAGTTTGAGGTTCAATTTACGGCGTTGCTTGCGATTTGCGACCCCGAGTGTCTTACATCACTTCAATCGCCAGAATTTCGTCTACATCGTAGTATAGTTTTTTTGAAGAAGATAATTTACACCCTGTATAATGGAATATAAAAATTCTAAGTGTAGTTTTCAGAATATGCGTTTATGTATTACTATAACTTTTTGGTCATTTATATTATCCGACGAAAACGTGGAAATAGCCCCTTAAATAAAACAAGTTTAACTTTTATGCATATCGTTCAAACTTTAGTTTAACTTTTGAAAAACAAAACAAAACCTTAAAAAATATTCAGTAGCTAACAACTGGAAGTTATCAACTTGCAATAGCTTCGTGGCTTTTCTAATAAATATGTTTTCATTTTAAAATATTTATTCTAACAACTGGAAGCTATCAACTCGTAATAGCTTCGTCACTTATCTAATACATTTTTTTCTTTTTAAAATATTTATTCGACTATCTATGAAGGTCTTTTGTAAATTAGCATTAGAAAAAAATTTCAGAACTCTCCGTAGGAATATTAATAATCGATTCGTTAATCGATTTAGTCATTACGTAAATTTGATCTATTCCATTAATTCGAGAGGGAAGATATATTTGAATCAGATAAACAATTGTTATAGTTCTAAATTGGCATTAACTTGTAAACTTCAGAGTAATTTGATTTTCAGAGTAAACTTCATAGATTGATTTACTAGAAATTAAACAAGGCCACTTGCATACTGTATATCTTTATTCTTTTTTTTTTTTGAACTCGTTATCACAAAACTAACATCCGACCGTTAACGAAAACAGCTGCGCATAATTCATGTTATTATTATTAAACGTAAATACCCCTTAGGGATAGGCAAATAAAGACAGAAAAGTCTGAATAAACAAGACTTATAAAATAAAAATGAACGGAATAAATTTCAAAAGCAAATTTACAAAGCAAAAATTAACAAATAAGATAAAATAAACAGAAAATAAAACAAAACGTATTTTATTTTTTCTAGCCCACATCACAGAATTTTTCCTTCCATTTTTACAAATAATATCTTACTTAACGTTTGGAGAATTAGCTCCAGTTCATATTCTTTATTTTTTATGTGTGTTCATCAAACTTTCTGAAGGTTGGATAGGAGAAATTCCCGATCTGTGAAGCGGGTGCCCGCCTCCCGTTGGGCTTTCCATCTTGACAACTTGGTTGTGTTTAGGACGCTTAGTGACAGCATGGCTGTACAAATGTCTGCGACAGTCCATGAGGCGTCGAGCATGACACGAGAGGATCCTGGATCGAATCCAGGTCGCAGAAATTTTCCTTCCATTTTTTTTCAAATAATATCTTACTTTCAAAGAAAGTTATCTCGTTATGCAAATGAGATGCAAAACCAAACTTTCACTTCATTGCTCAAAATGCGCTATAAAAAAAGCTGAAAGTAATGGAGCATCTGTACTTTCTCTGTTCCTCAAAGTGCACATCCTCCAATTATTTTGCACATGGGTGAGGGAGGTCGTATGTCACTGATGGCTCGCCCACCAGGCCACTGCCTCACACAAAGAAAATTTTTCGAATTTACATTATGAATTTTTATTGTATTACTTCTACGTGTTATGATTTGTTAATTTTTACCGTATAATCACATATAGATATTGCAAAATTTAATCAAAAATTAGTCCGAGCAACGCCAGAGATGTCACCTGGATTATTTTGCAGCACATCAGATCCAAACATTTCCTAAAAAATTCCCGGTACATTTTGACCATAATCTGTGTGAATGTGAATGTTTTGGAAACCGATATGGTGATGTGATGATTCAACGTGCGTTTCCAAGAATTATAAACAACTAGCTAATATGCCCAGCGTGAGCTCGGGCTGTTTGTTTGATGAAATTTTGCAGTATCTGAATTTGAATATAAATAAGGACACATGAAGATTCCTTAATAAGTATATATTCACTCTGAAAAGAAGAAAAGAGTTCTCTAAAATGCTCGCACTGAAATTTTGTGTCTAATTGGGTTTCCCCAGAAAAATTCGCCATTGTATCCTTTACATTTTAGAATATCAAGGAAAGGCTATGAGTATTGAATTATTTCTGTGTATATTAAAAAATACTTCATAGATGGATTGAGAGAGTTGAGGAACTCTGTTTACAGCCTCATCGAGATCCCTCATCAACATGCAACTGTTTCAGTAGGGTTGCAATCAGTCACAGGGCGTGGAATCATATTTTGAATGTTGTTGTTTATATTGACAGCATCAGTTTACCAGCCAGTAATGCCTTCTCACACAATCAGTAGGGAATCTTCATAATTTTCTTATATGTTTAGATAAACACTATATATAACTTCTCTAAAGGAAGTTACTACATTACAAAAACCATATGAAAAATACATTTTCTCCAGTTATTAGCTCATTAGGGAAAGTACAATTGGGTGCAAAAAGGTTTTTACCTGCTCCGTAGGGGCTGAGCTTTCTGGATGTTGATCGGTTGCAATATCAGGTAATTGTACTGAGAGTCAAGGCAGATTAGAATGGACATGTCCCTTCTGAATGAAAATTGAGCAGCAGGTATACGCTTGGGATGTGGTCGTCGCGTGCTCCCCCCTGACAGCAGTATCGTCAAAGTCTTTGCTTACCGCCTCGAAAGGCAGAGTTCGAATCCGATATGGACAGACATTTTTTTTGTTCATTATCGCGTTTTTGAATTCGTTTAAGTTTTAAACAGTGTATGTAAAGAACACAATAAACAGATTAAAAATTTTTCATCCAAGTGTGGAAATTGATCTGTTTATTTGAGGGTTTAAAAAAATTTTCATATTAACTGTCATGTCATGCTTTATTCTTTATTTTAGTTTTTAATAAAATATACACTAATTCATACAACCGTTACTTTTACAAAAATCCTCTTTTGTTCAAATCATTTAATATTCTCTACTATTAAAAATTATAATCCTATATATTAAACGCAAATCATTTTTTGGAAGAGCAAAATTGGCACTTCTGCGCATGGGCATCTGAAGCCAACAAAGAAAGTTACGACAAACCATCAGAAACCAGGGATTGTTGTAATGACACAATAATCAATCATTGTTTTGAATTAAATAAACCATTAAGGAATGACATAACCAAGCACCGAAAGGTTAAATTTAAACCATTCGCGGAACTATATTTTTAAATAGCCCTATGTTATCATTGTAAGTTTCTACTGGACCATAAAGATAACATTACACCACGTACTTTTGAACCAATTTCGACTATCATTAATTTTAAGTTATGTTCATTCATGACACATCATTCCAAGTCGTTTGATATATTTCATGCCATATTTTAGCACTGAAAGTTCCAATGAGCCATAATGAATACCAGGTTCCTTGAAAACAATTTTGAATACCATTAATTTTACTTTATATTCATTCTTGACACATCATTCCAAGACGTTTGATATATTAAATGACATATTTTAGCACTGAAAAATTTTAAGGGTGTCATAAGGGTACTATTAGGGCACGTGTCATTGTTTCGATTTCAACCATTTTCAAAATGGTTAATTCCCGAAACCATATTTATTAATTGGCGAAAATAGTAATTTATATCCGCTTCTATCTCGTCATTACGATTTGTTTGATTTATGAATTATTATATCTTCCCACTGAAAATTGCTAGGCGGGAAAATGGAGGTACCATTTGTGCACGTGCCAATGAACCGATTTAGATAATATTTGTAACTGGTTCGTGCCATGAACCATATTCATCGACTGACGAAAAGAGATTTTGAAAATCTTTCATAGCCTCGGAGGAGTTAGAGTTACAGACACACAGATGGACAGACAGACACATAAAGCACCTTACGGTACTTAATAAACTGAAGATTTGCAGAAAAAAAATCCTGCCTTGATCATTTTATGACGTTTCCTTGTGACTACTCGTAGCCTACGAAAAAGACAGGCCCCGGCGCGGAAAAGTCACCTGACCATGGGAGGCTGATCAACAATCCAACCTTCATTATTTTCAACAAACGAAAAATACTGATTCTTAAAATCCAAGATGGAAACAATGATGATTACATTGATGATAATTCTAGTAAATCAATATTATACAAAAATGTATAACCGGGGCAAATGTCCGAGAAAGTATAACTGGGGCAAATGTCCACAATCGAAAACAAGAATAATAAGGTATGTGGATAATCGTAATTAAGTATAAAGAAGGGCTCTTTTACCACAACAAAAGTAATAAAGAATAAAACAAAAACAAACATAACAGAAAAATACAACCTGGAAGCGCTTTTCGAGAGCAAAGCTCTCATCATTCGGCAGGAACCAAGGAGAACACGTGGAAAACCCAAAGTGAACTGAATGGGTTTTCCACGTGTT
>JAHWFO010049639.1:37182-102235 GCA_023313115.1 Rhysida immarginata
AGAGTCGACTAATGATGATGTAACAATGTATGACGTTTCCGTTATCAGACCTTCTGTTTAGGTGGTGTTGGCCGGGGTCTGTCTTTTTTCATCCGCTATATCATGTATTAATTTCATCAACCATTATTAACGCAACATACAAACACCACCAGCCGATTGCTGACGCAAACACGACGGGCTGATAGTTCACACATGCAAGCAAAGAAACATAAACCAAGTCCATTTCATGTACATAGATATAAAGATTATTAATTGCTATGTTTCTGAGAGACTTATCTCCAGATTTAGATTTTTTCCATCATTATGGCAGTATTACACAGTATTAAATTTCAACTTTATAGCTTAATTCCAAGTTGCATTTTAAAACATACAAATATTTTGCTTTATACTCTATATATACACTGAAGAGTCAAAACATTATGACCATCTACTCAGTTTTGCGTTGCGCCACATTTGGCCTTCATAACAGCTACAACTTACCTTGGCATGGATGCCATAAGTTCTTGGTAGATAACTGGAGACAGGTTGTACCAAATGTCTAGGCAGCAGTCACGCAAAGTCGAGATATTCCGACATAGTGATGTTTGAGTTGCCGCTCCATGACACCCCAAATGTGCTATATTGGATAAAGAATTCGGCGAGCTAGGTGGCCAGGACATTAATTGGAATTCATCCTTATGCTCGTCGAACCACTTCAACACAACTCGAGGCTTGTGACATGGGGCGTTGTCCTGCTGTAAGATTCCATTTCCAGTTGTGAAGACAGACGCCATGTAAGGGTGCAACTGGTCCGCAGTGAGGTTCAAATAGTACGCAGCTTTCATGGTCCGTTCTACCACAATTACGGGTCTCAGAGCCGCCTATGACAACGTCCCCCAAAGCATAATACCGCCAACACCAGCCTGTGTTTGCCCTGCTGTACAGGGGGGGGGGGGGAACCGTTCGCCTGGAGGAAATCGGCGTATCCTGACACGACCATCGACGTGATGAATAAGAAATCGTGATTCATCCGACCAGGCAACTCTCTTCCACTTATCCATGGTACAGTCTCGATGTTCCCGGGCCCACTATAGGCGTACTTGACAATGATGCTTGGTCAACAGAAGCACACGAGTGGGACATCTGCTGCGCAGTCTCATATCCAACAGTGTCCGCTGAACTATGTGTTCCGAAACACTTGCACTTGGACCTGCATCGTATTGGGCTGTCAGCCGAGCCACTGCCTGGCGCCGATCTTGTTTTATCGAGCGGGACGGTCTCCGGCGTCCTTTTTCTGTGATGACGCGTGGGCGTCCAACACTTTGGCGTCTACTGCTGGTTTCACCGTCATTCGTCCGCTTTGCATTAATAATAGTAACGGCAGATCGTGAACAGCCTACCGGTCGTGCAGTTTCGGAGATACTCGTTCCGAGTCTTCGGACCATTACAATCTGCCCTCTGTCAAATTCACTTATATCAGCAGCCTTTCCTATCACTCGCAAAATTAAGTGTAAGACTGATTCCTTACCTTCTCCTGCAGCAGTTAAATACCATTCGCATTCGCATTAGCACCATTGTAACGTCAATCACGTCAAAACCCGAGGCTAACGAGAAAGACAGGCTCCGGCACTGAAAAGTCACCTGACCAAGATAGGTGCAGCAACAGTGTAGTCTTCATTGTTTCCATCTTGGATTTTAAAAATCAGTCTTTTTTTTTGTTTGTTGAAAAGTATGCTAAGCATGCGTATTTATCTCGACACGTACGTGATGACTCATCACTTGCAGCTGAGTTTACTAAAAAGCTAGATGCCCTCAAATATGAACCGTGCCAGTTGCAAATTCGTCAGCATACGCGTGACTTCACTTGTTAAGAGTGCGTGCGTAATCCGATTAAATATTCAGCGCAAAACAATATGTCACCAAGCCAATTACCCGATGAATTGAAAGGACTGACTGTAGTCGAGCAGCAACTTATTGCACGAGTACAACCAGTTATGCGCGTTTACCAATTGCGTGCATGTCGCGGAGAAGGTCTATTACGCTACCGTGGCAACGTTATTAATGTGGAACAAAGCATTCAAGTTATCGCGAATCAATTGCTGCATACGCCGTCGTCGCTCAGAATTTTGCTGGTCCGTCGACAAGGTGCAGAAGCTTGGTTGGTTTGTTTGGTATTAACGTCCATTTCAACTGGTATGGTCATTTCAGGACGGCATTATAGGGGCCGCAAATTTTGCCTCGCAAGGGCTCTTTAACGTGCAGCCGGCAAACGATTACACGGGACCAACGGCTTTACTTCCCTTCCGAAGGAAGTGTGTGATCTCAGGATTTCCCCCTGAAAAATCCTCGTCGTCCTCGGCCGGGATGGAACCCGCGTACTCGGGCATCAGAGGCGATCACGCAACCGCTGAGCCACCGAGGCCGATAGGTGCAGAAGGCCACATGGATTTCCGTGTGAGATGTCGGAAAGTGTTGGATACTCTTGTGTGCTTGAAAATCCATCGTGAATGACACAAACACTGTTAACAATCTACCAGTTGATGGTGATATAAGCTCAGATTTGCGATACATTTTTGAAGATGGTCTTGAAAATCAACAATTCGAAACGAGCGAAATCTCTGAAAACGCAATACCCATGGTTAACAATGAAACACAACATGACAGATTTTGTCGAGTTCTTCGGTGCCCAACTAGCACTGGAAACTCCATTAATGAATTTCGTATTGCTGGATATATTGTGATGGCTTTTCCACATTTTTTTCCGCTTGGTGAATGCGATTTTAAAGATTTTTCGCGCCTGGAAAGGTAACAATGCGCGAATGAGCAGAATACTTGATACGCTATCACGATCAGCGTTTTGCTCGAGATCCTCGCTTTCCATTTTTTGTGCTGATTACAATACACCGTCATGATGCATGTGGGCAAGCTTCGGTTTTTATACGAAAAAATGATTTCAATGGAACAGTCAAACAGTTGTAGTCCGAAATACGCGCAAACCCAGTGCATTGATTAAGCTTCTATTTTGGAGTGCACATATCCGTGGAAGTAATCCGTGTTGGTATCAACGTCATCAAGAACTAGAGGCTATGGTTAATCGTATTGGTGTGCCTACGCTTTTCATCACATTAAGTGCTGCTGACCTATGGTGGCCGTGCTTAGTTAAACACTACAAACCTGATAACACCGAACTGAATGCAAAGCCTGAACATCAAATTTCAAAAATGATGAGAAACTTCTCTCACAAAATCCATTAACTGCGGACAAGTATTTCGTAAAACGAGTGCAGTAATTAATGAAAGTGCTATAACAATACGAAATACCCGATTTGAATATAAACATCGTGGCTCCTGTCATTGTGCAGAGTGAAGAACTTGATCAAGTTAGACTTACTACGCCGAACTTGTTTCTGTTGTTAATCCGGGAATAAACATACCACCATCTCAAATTCACCTATCTCGTGTTCATGCTTGCAGTGATAATATGCAGACATCACTGCACTTGCTCAGTTGCTTAACCGTGTGCAGCGACATACACAACACAGTGTATACTGTAAGAAAACGCCTACAGCTGATTGTCGTTTTGGTTTCCCAAAGCCAATAACTGATTCCACACTTGATAAAGATGGCAAAGGTAAACGCCAAAGTGAAATGATGAGCTTTTAAACATTTACAATACTTTCATCGCTAAATTGTGGCGTGCTCACTGATTGTCAAGTGATTACCTCAGAATATGCTATTGTATCTTACATCTCTAAATGTGCAAGGAGTGTGAACCTCAATCATAGTCTTAGCGCGAAATGTTTGGAGATAATTTAATGGAAGACTCCTGTGAAAACAGCAAAATCCAAATCTACTTAAGAGATTTTAATAAAACTTGATACGTAGTTTTCACATGATATAACTAGCCCACAAACAAAGTTTTATGTTTATATTCCAAGTAGATTGCTAAAATGTTGAAAAACGTTACCAAAAAAGCCTATTTTTTCAGCGCGTGCACCTACTTGAGATACCAGGTATACACTAACCAAAAATTAGAGAAGTGCACTTCCTTATATGTATAAAATTGTAACAGAGAGAAATTTGACTAAAAATTCTTTAGAAAGTCAGAAAAAATTCATAAACTTTGGTTTAATCACTTTTCGGAAAAAAAACTCTGTTCTTGACTAAATCCAACTTTTTAATAAAAAAACAAATGGTTTTTTGGAAAATTTCTCTCTGTCTGTATCTTATTCATGTATTCATTAACAAGTACAAATATTTTCATTAATATTCAACAGGTAGTTATTTAGTTTCATGTGTTTGAAATTATGGCAGTGTTCAAAAAATGAAGTAGGAGAAAAATAAATTTATTTGAAGGGCTTTACATTTTATGATTGTTCTTAGTTTATTTTCATCCAAAAAATTTTTCAGCCAGCTGTTTCTTTTTTTCCCTAGCTAATGCTATCTAGAGATTTATTTTGGCTTTTTTCTTTTTTTATAAACAACAGTTGTGGCAACCTTTTTGGGTGGCAGTGCATCAAAATAATGCTTTCTGCTTCGCTTCGATACAGATCAGAGGCAGTTAGCTGAGGTTGGCCAATCAGAGAAGTAAAATCTAACCTAACCTAACCTAATTTTGAAGTAAAAAATCAAGTGCTGCCATCTGCTGTTGGTGAATAAAAACAGAAGCTAATTTTGAAGTAAAAAAACAAGCGCTTCCATCTGTTGATGGGAAATAAAAATACGCGTATCTTTTAGCAGAATTTATGAATAAAAAAAATAATAACAAATTATTTGGATGCGACAATTAGAACAGATTTTATAGCTTTTCCAAATTATTATATTTTATCAAATATTCATACTATAGGGGGAATCCAAATTTATTTCTTTTTGCATATATATAATGCAATATTTCAAACTTTGAAAACGATTATGTTATAACAATATATCAAGGAATAATTTTATAAAAAATTTTTTTTTAATTTTTTGGCGAAAATGACCATTATGGCACAGGAGTCTTCCCTTAAACCAAAGAAACTTGTCGCTCCCATCTGTGAATGCATCTGAAACGCCATCGTGACGTGTCAGCGTGCGAGGTTATGCGTTTACTGATTGGCGAACCACTGTGTTACTGTAGTCGTCAATTTGAGAATATAAATATTTCAACGGGATGAATTCATCCAGTTAACTGAAAAAAATGTCGTGAAAACCACCGAATCCAACAAACTTATAGCAGCATACATTAAAAGACCTCCATTCAAAGAAACTCTAACTTTACTACAGTTCATCGAAAGATATTCAATAAAAAACAATTGCTGGTAAAGAAACACATCAGAAAGGGTTGTTCGAATTTTTCCAATCGCTGAACTTGGAAAATCAACTGCTCTTGACGAAATATATTGCAAGCAACAAGTGATGCTACACAAATCGTGGCGAGATGTGAACTAGTTGAAAATTTCCAGCACTTGGAAAGAATCATTTAATCACCTTAATGTTTGGCGTTTGGGTGAATTCGAGATTGAACTGAAAAACGAAGAAATACTTGATGACGAAATGGAACCACATGAATGGGTGGCGCTCGCTGAGGCCTTACCACATCAGATACCCAACGAAACGACTCTAGGCTTCAGAGGTATCGACCGATCATTCAATTGGTATGCTGCGTTCCAATATTACCCAAAAATCCACACAAATTTTTAATTTATCCAACATCAAAAAGAGGCTAACTAGGTATCACATTCAAATTCTGAATCACCTAACATCATACTCAATGCAGAACAGCAAGCAGTAATTGAATATGTGTGCACCAGCTACATGACGAATCTCTGAGTCGTCTCACTAAGGTTCTTGGTGCAGCTGGAGTTGGAAAAACTGCAGTTATTAATGAACCAGTGAGAGTTGTACGTGGAATATGGTGAAGGCAGTATCATGCTGCTAGCACCTACTGCATGCGGTAAAATTATTCACTCAGCTTTAATATTAAAGGGTCCGTGTAAGGTAGTATGTGGTGAAGCGGAACGCGAATTTCAATTATCAATGCAGTCAGAAAAGCTAATTGTTGTTGACGAATTGTCAATGCTTGGACTAAACTTGACTAAACTTGTGGGCAAAATAGACAACCGGTTTCGTCAAGCAAATCCAGTAAAACAACATGAAATTCTTGGCGGATATGCATTGCTGCTTTTGGGCGACTTTAATCAATTGCTTCCTATTGGTGATACACCTATGTATAAGCAACCGAATCCATCATCTACTTTTGCTGTTCAAGGAAAATTGGTCTACCAACAACTGAAAAAAGTATTTCATTTAGCAACAATTATGCGTCAAGTAATGAAAACCAAGCACCTTTCGTGAACTACTCAATCGTCTCCCAATTGGTGAAGTATATGAAGCTGACTTTCTTCTGTTAAAATCTAGATTTGTTAGTTTAAATCTTAACGAGAAAGCCCATTACACTGATGTCTCGCAATAAGGAAATTTCGGAACACAACGAATCATGCCTTCTACATTCATTGCTGCTGAACACAATAACAACACTGCTCTGGAGGCATCATCTGACGAAGCACACGGTCTCCCTTCTTATCTGCAGTGGCAAAAGGTTGCAAGGTAAAAACCTCTCCGTCAAAACCTATGGACATTAAAAGGATTGTGCAACGGAACTGTTGGTGAAGTGATGGTCATCGTCTACACACCGAGTGTCGACAACGCCATACCAAACTGTTTGCCTTTGTGCGTGTTGGTAAAGTTTGAAAAGTACACCGGACCAACACTTTATGATGGGTCAATTCCCATTTCCCTCGTTCTCATTAACTTCAAAAAATCAAACGTGGCATACACACGAAAATGAATTCCACTTGATGTTGTATATGCCATATCAATTCGCTCGCAAATCACAAGGCATGTCGCTTCAAAAAGCGTGTACTGATAT
Source organism: Rhysida immarginata (assembly GCA_023313115.1). Taxonomy (NCBI): domain Eukaryota; kingdom Metazoa; phylum Arthropoda; class Chilopoda; order Scolopendromorpha; family Scolopendridae; genus Rhysida; species Rhysida immarginata. Next base: position 44,068 of record JAHWFO010049639.1, read on the forward strand.
CAGCAAATCAGACTTTGCTGCTGGAATGTCATATGTAGCTTTTTCACTGGTCAAGTCATTGGAAAGCATATTCATTGTCAAAGAATTTGGTTGGAATCGTTTGAAGTTGATAAACACCAACAAACAACTGGAAAACAAACGACGACAGTACTGAACGACGAGAATCATCGTCTTTTGTCGTTGTTTAATTGACTTGGAAAGCATTGATATACGCCTATTCCGTTTCAAATAAACATTTTTAATCTAATATAGGCGGCGTGGAAGTGGTCTAAAATTTTGTCAGTTTGCCCTTACCTCATTTACCTGAATTAACAATGGTAGGTAATTTTATGTTAGAATAAGTAAGTCAATTAAAATGAACTTACTAGTAATTATAAAGGTTGAATATATTAAATTATTAAGTGAATAATCCCTATTAAATTAGTTTAAATCCTGAACTCCGCTCCAACTTGCAGCAAATGAAATTGATGGCTTCCTAGTTACGTGCCCTCCACTGATCCAGACGAGTTCATTCGCCAATTTGGTGATTGTCATAATGTTTTGGCTCTTCAGTGTATAGATGAGCATAAAAAGGGAATGCAATTGTAGGACATAGATAAGGCAGTGTCTGTCGAGGAGGCAAAGGAGTTACACATGTGTCCTTGAGGCCCCTAACAAACGTCCAGACGACTGGCAAAAATGTGTGTTTGGAAAAGAAAGAGAAAGAAAGAGTATTGATCAGAGAAACTCTGAAGCTAAAAGACAAAAAACTATCCGGGCGTTGAAACATCTCAACAACGGTAGCTTCGTCTAGAGCAGGAGGGTATAAGAGCAAGAGGAACTTCGAAGGAAAAACGGGTCTAATGTATCCAGTGATGTTCCCCGGTGATGAAGATGGATATCATTTTAATCAGAGGCAGATCAACAAGAGTTTCAATAAAGTCCCGGGCGACGCCGGGTTAACAGACAATAATAATTATCAATAATAATCGATAGTCATAATGTAGGCAGCACAGATTAAAAATTAAAATATATAAATTAAAGCACACACTTTCACCTTAAAAAGTGCAGTAAAAAGTAAAAAAATCTAATTCTTTAAAAAAGGTAAAATGTGGGAAAGGTAAAATTTTTATTTTATATATTTTATTTTATTCTTTTTAGTCTTTATTTAAAAAAATCAGCTTTTACATGATAACTACATAACCAAAAAAACTTTGGAAATCTGGACAGTCGGCCACGTCTGATCTAGAGAAAGCATTTACAATCATAAACAATGCTCTCCACAATCAACAACTCTGCTAGCATTGATGATCAAATTAACAACAATTACATAAGACAATTAACAACGATAAGAACAAACAACAATACAGGCAGTCGTTACGTCATGATTGCACTGTATACATATTAAACTTAAATATCAAATATTGTAACTTGCGAATAAATGGAAGACTAGTGGAACTAACGATTGAAACATGCATTGTCATCGATACGACGCCGTTGGGGGAACTTACAGAGCTGTAGGTAGTCAGGGAGTGGGCAAATTGATTACCAAATTTGCGCAAAAACACACAAACAAGTGAAGTACAATAAAAGTGTGTAACAGACAGATAGGAAATTAACTAGATCGCAATGTTTCCGAGGCCTACGAGATAACAAGGCCTAGAAGCGAAAAAGTCACCTGACCAACTGAGTGCTAGCAACAATCCAACCTTCATTGTCTCCATCTTGGATGTTAGCAATCAGTGTTTTGCCTTTTGTGGAAACAATGAAGATTGGATTGTTACTAGCACCCAGTCGGTCAAGTGACTTTTTCGCTTTCAGGCCTTGTTATCTCGTTGGTCTCGATTATTCACGGCCGTACTATATCTCTCCAGGCCTGACAACTGGATTGATGACGTCATGCTAGAGGTCGGTGAGGCATTCTGCTTGGCATTTTCATAGCAATAGAAGGCATTATTATGGCATTTTGAATAGTTTACTTGCAATATTTTTCTATAAAATTTTTTAATTTATTTTATTGTGAATAAATAGATTGTTTTACTGTGATTCCAATTATTATTCTTTTATTGTTTTACTGTGATTGTTAATTCCTTAAACTTTGAAATATGTTTCAATTGTAACAGTTTTTTTGTCACATAAAAATTCTGCTAATTTTCTTATCTAATTTCCGCTTGTGTATCTTAGTTGATTATCAATAGTGTATAGATCAATTATGGCTTGTAATTATAAATAATAGTTATTAAATAAAAATGAAAAATAAAATAATAATTAACAATTAACAAAATAATTAATAAATAATAAGTAAAATCAAAATAAAACTAGACATTTTTTTTTGATTTTATATTTCTAGTTTTATTTTGATTTTACTTATTATTTATTAAATATTTTGTTAATTGTTAATTATTATTTTATTTTTCATTTTTATTTAATAACTATTATTTATTGTATTCCAGGGTTTTGTGTCTCGTCCTTTTCTCTTATAAATATCCGGCTTGTAATTATACAATATTCAAATGCATTGATAAAAACATCGCTCTCAAAACGAACATTTTTTCTCTCTCGCTCTCATTTTTGCTCCGCGTTACCTTGGAAAGAACCCCCTTCTCATCTAACTTTAAATTTTCTCTTCTAACAGCAGCAGGCAGATATAGCCGCTTTCATTTGAGCTGTTCTCTTTCATCCCTTGTCTTTCTTGTTTTGGGAAGCACTTCATTTAAATGTTGGATATGTGCCTTTTTTAAATTTTATTCTGTCGCGACGTATAACGATTTCATTACCTTGCTTGTCTGTAAACATTTCTTCTTTATGTCTATAAAAAGTCATCGTGAAAATGCTTGATACAAACTCCTGAATTTGCGATTGGCGTTAAATCTTCAAGGCGAATTTTTAATAGCCAGTTCTTTCAGAAATCTAAAAATTGTTGTGTGCAATTTAAATTGTACCTACTGGTTTATAATAATTGGATTTACAATGAGGAACAGAGCAATTTCTACCTATTACCTACCTATGAAGTTAAAGTAGAATAATAAATATTTCATTTTGATAGTTAGCCACGATGTTTGCCTAACGTACTTGGTTATAACGATAGGCTACTATAACTGAAAATAATTCTTATTCCTAAAAAAAAATTATACTTACGAAAGGTTTCAAATTAGATTCCTGGATACAAATGATTCAAGATGACAAATTTTGCTTATTGAAGTTAAACGAACACTCCAATAATATGAAAAAGTTATCTCCTATGTCAAAATGGCAAGCAGATGACCAGATGTCTGCCCGACCTCTGGCATGACGTCATCAATTCAGTCGTCAGGCATGGATATAGTATGGCCGTGGATTATTTCCGAGGGGTGCTATGATCAATGTGACGTCATTTCTCAAATTCGACTAGAATAGAGCTTTAACATATAATGAACATGAAGGTTGTCAGAAATAACGTAGCATCATAGTTACTACATAAGGAAACTTTAAATCCACAACATTATACAAATGTTAAAAACGGAGATGATGACAACGTTCATTATATGTATTAATACGCATTAAAAATATTTTCGCTTTGTATATCATTATCCGTACTGGATGAAGTGGCGCCAATTTTGCAGACGACGATTTGGCCGCGATCACGTGGTAGAGTTTCCCATCTGTGTTTTCAATCTGTGGACGGCAGGGCATAATAATAAGAGGTGTCGTATGACCAACAACAGTCCCGTCGTGTTTGTACCAACAATGGTATCAATACGCAATTCAACAACAATATGCACGGGCCAGCAATATACCAACAATGGAAGGCAAAGATTGTGCTTTTTGAACCATTAACGAATGACATAACCAAGTACCGAAAGACTAAACTAAACCATTTGCGGAAACCATATTTTTCAACCGCCTTATGTTAACATTGTAAGTTTCTAATGAACCATAATGATACCATTAAACCACGTACCGTTTAACCAGTTTCGACTATCACTAAGTTTATACGTTATATTCATTCATGACACATCATTCCAAATTGTTTGATATATTACATGCCATATTTATTCATTGAAATTTCCAATGAACCATAATGGTTCCACGAGCCCAGGTTCCTTGAAACCAATTACGACTATCAAAATTTTACCTTATATTCATTCATGTCACATCATTCCAAGTTATTTGATATATTACCTGCCATATATTAGCATTTAAATCCAATGAACCTAAATGGTTCCACTAAGCAAGGTTCCTTGAAACCAATTTCGACTATCATTAATTTTACGTTATATTCATCCATGACACATCATTCCAAGTTGTTTGATATATTACATGCCATAGTTTAGCATTGAAAGTTCCAGTGAACCATAATGGTTCCACTAAACCAGATGCCTTTGAACAAATTTCGACTATCAATAATTTTACGTTATATTCATTCATGACGCATTATTCCGATTGCTTTGACATATATGCCATATCTTATCACTGAAAATTTTTGCGGGTGTCTTAAGGGCACCATTAGACCATGTGCCATTGCTTCGATTACAGCCATTTTCAAAATGGTTCATTCCCGGAATCATATTTATCAATTGGCGAAAATAGTAAATAATATACGGTTCTATCTCGTCATTACGATTTGTTTGATATAATACTTAATACATCTTCCCTTTGAAAATTGCTAAGTGTTATCATGAAGGTAGCATTGGTGCACGTGCTATTGAATCGATTTAGATAATGTTTGCGATTGATTCGTACCACGGACCATATTCAACGACTGAGGAAAACAGATTTTATAAACCTTTGATAGCCTTGGAGGAGTTAAAGTTCCGACAGACAGACAGACAGACAGACAGATACACACACAAACACACACACACACACATACACACACACCCACACACGCTTCACCACATTGATAGCATAAAGCACCTTTGGGTACTTAATTTGGTTTAATTTGTAATAAAGATCTTCCTGTTTTTCGGGCTTTTTTTAGAATTGATAGTTTCTAGCAATTAACATTTTCTTAAAAATCTTTAAAATGAGCAATAATTGTAGATAAGGGAGAGTTAGCAGACTGTAGGGAAAGAGTAGAACGGCTGCTGTATTGGTCTCACCGGCACACGACAGAAACCGAGCAAATGGTGTGCGTTTCATCAGAAGATACGACGACTCCTAGACCACACAAAGTGATGAATGGCCTAGTTTAGCTTCAAAACATCTATAGCAGCGTGCAATTGCAACAAGAGATTACCAAGTAGTGAATAACCCCACTTGGACTGTTGGGATTACAGAGCAAAAAGACACAAACAATCACCCATGCTACCCGGAAAAAGAGTTGTTTCGAATAGTTATTGTTGCCATATATTTCCATATCAATGCTGGGGAACTATTATTCTCAAGGAAACCAATGTAGTTATGATGCAACAGTATTTTCAAGATGATGCAGTGATAGAACATTCGTTTTCAAGAAATATTAACTATGAGGAGGAAATGTGTAAAATAAGATATTATAGATAGGGCAGGCTCTCTCGAAGAATAAAAGAGATAGACGTGTCTCCCCTCAGCTCGCTAACAAATGTTCGGACGATTTGTGCGTTTGGACAGAACCAAAAAATAAAATAAAATATATAAAATAAAAATTTTAAAGCACACACTTTCACCTTAAAAATTCAGAAAAAAAGTAAAAAATCTAATTTAAAAGAAATGATAAAAGTGTGGTGGCGCGTTTAATATTAAATTTTAAAAAGAAAATACTACATAATAAACGCGCCACCACCCCTTTTCCCTTTTTTTTAAATTTGATTTTTTACCTTTATTCTGAACTTTTTAAGGTGAAGGTGTGTGCTTTAAAATTTTTATTTTATATATGTTATTTTATTTAAAATTAAATTGAAATTGAGAAAATGTAAGGCCAATATAGCAGTTGAACATTAATTTTTATTTCCTTTGAAATTTATGAATATTACCAAAAAAATCACTTTTTTGTGCATCAATGAAACAAAGTTTTGGGAAAATAAAATAATTTCACATGAAAATCAGCGTATACCATGTAAAAAGCGGATTATTCGCTATTATGTGTATGTCTTCTACAGTGTAAAACGCAGTATCGTCCCACCACAAGATGGCTGCCAAGAGGCGACGCGCTTTTGAGGCCGTAAGCGCTCTGTTTACTCTGTGGTGCGAACTCTGCGATGGCCTCGCAAAACGCAAAAAATTGAAAACGGAAAGTTACTTAACTTTTTATTTTAATTATTCTATAAATTAATATTGTTACTTAATAAATTAATATTGTAATTATTATTTAAATATATTATTCAATCTTTAACAAATCGGGCACTCTAAACTGCTTAAAAATAGTGAGTTTAGCAACAATATTTCACCGCCAGGAGCAAAATTCTCAGGCTGCAATTAGCTGCATGCTGTGTCAATGGATATAAAAATTTGACAGAAAAGACACAGAATAAGAATGTATTCCTTTTCTGTGGAATAGAATAGAAATTTCTAAATCCAGTGATTCTGACTACATGCATGTTCAGGAGCTTCGTTAGAACAAGCTTAGTTGGAACAAAAGAACAGGAATTTTAACATTGGGCTTCGTTATCGCGTGTGATAACAATAGTTCATAAAAGATTTTTGTCATTAGTGTTAAACAGGGAAAATTGAATTTTAAAATAGGTGTTTTGAATAATTTTAATGAGTTTTATGATTTTTATTAACCATACAAATTTATAAAATTGTTGTATAGGTAAACAGCTCCTTATACACAGTTTAGAAAGCTTTTACAACGTTTCGTATTTACTAATGTGCGTTTATAACTTAATTAAACTAAGGAAGTCTACATATTAAGACTTTATGAATGGGTATTTCTAATAAACAACTACTGATTGCTGTTCTTGTTTAAAAAGTTAATTTTAGTTGGTTTTTTCCCGAATTTTAAGTCATATACTTTAATTTAAATATTATTCAATGCAATTTCATGATTTGTAATTTTTTTATTGTCGGAAAGCCCATAAAATACAAATTACATAACACCTTAAAAATTAACAGCTCATTTACTAACCAAATATATTGTATTTTTTTTAATATTTGTAATTTAGAATTATAGACGCCCTCTAGATTCTAATTCGTCGGACCTAGTTGGGCGTCGATGTATGTGTTAACAGACTAATAAATAAATAAATAAATACTTATCCCAAGTAATAAATGAAAATTTTTTATAAGAATTGTTCAGTTGGCCATATCTTTTATCAACCCGCATGATAAACTTTTCTTTTTTTTTTTAATATTTAATTATATTATATCACTTATATAGGGTGTTTTAAAAATTACAGGGCTTTCTTTTTTATATGAAATAATTCTATTATCTGAATAATCAACAGCCTATCGCCTTTTATTAAAAATCGCAAGAGATATTTATAAGGTAAATGAATGCAAACGTTCTTTATTTTGCTCAGTTTGTCCTCGCGTCGACGTCATAGGTCACGTGATTTGCCACGTCAGCATGCAGGCAACGTGCTGATCGGTGCTACCCTTATCTGGATGGATGGATGGATGGATTTCCAGCTCGCATCTCCCCCTTCCAGGAGATTAGCTGATTGGGAAATCTACAGGGTGATTTACATCGAATGTAAAATACTTAAAGGGGGTATTATAGAGGTTAAGATAAACACAAAACGTCCTATGAACATGGGTTCAAATATGAACGATAACTGAGATATGAACAGAAATAAAAATGCCGCCACCAAGATCAACAAGTTAATAACTCAGGTTCTGTAAAGCCTAGATTAATGCAATTTGGGGGAATAACAAGGTACATAAGACTGTGTATATCGTTAAAATTTGATTGAATTCCAACGAGAAGTTTCCGAGTTACACAGTCAAAATTGTGACAAGTGCTAGTTAGCACTCACAAGTGAACACGTACGTATTATGATGTTGAATGAGTAACTTGGAAACTTCTTGTTAGAATTAGATCAAATTTTAAAGGTATACACAGTCTTATGTACTCTGTTATTCCTCCAAATTTCATTAATCTAGGCTTTACAGAATCTGAGTTATTATAACTTGTTGATCTTGGTGGCGGCATTTTTATTTCTGTTCATATCTCAGTTATCGTTCATATTTGAACCCATGTTCATAGGACGTTTTGTGTTTATCTTAACCTCTATAATACCCCCTTTAAGTATTTTACATTCGATGTAAATCACCCTGTATATCAAATAACTTGGAATGACGTGTCATGAATGAATATAACGTAAAATTATGATAGTCGAAATTGGTACAAAGGTACATGGTTTAGTGGAATCATTGTGTTTCATTTCATACTTTCAATGCTAAGATATGCAATGTAACATTTTAAACATCCTGTAATGACGTGTCATGGGTGAATATAACGCGAAATTAATGTTAGTCGAAATGAGTTTATTGGTACATATATTAATGATACCATTATGATATCATTGGAAATTTTCAATGCTAAGATATGGCATGTAATTATGTCTTACATTATCAATAGTTAATTTGTGTCAGGCCAACTTTTATCAATAGCTAGTAGGTAATCGCTTGCTTCAACTGTACATGCTTCCGTAGAAAAGCTTTAGTAATAGTTTATGAAGAAAGAATAAACCCTTACACAGAACGCTTGAACAATTAACGCTTATTTTATTAGGAGCTTTAGCATAAAAGCTACTTATAAGAATGCGCCCTTGGTCTGTACGTGTATCCGTCCGTCCGGCCGTTTGCCGTTTGCACGATAACTTGAAGACGGATTAACTTTTTCAAATTCTGTTTAGATAAATATGACCATCAAAGTCTTAGCTCGGCCGTATCAACTTTTCAGAATTTTTCGAGGACCCCTTCAAGTCGAATTCCGTGCTAAAACAGTGAGTGTAAAGAATACCAAGATAATGGCATATCATAAAACAATCGATTTTTACATTGTTACTTAAGTTCATCTTTTAAAGGTAAACTCCACATTAATCCAGGTTAATAGACTATTTATCATTCAAAATTTTTCGATTTTTCCTAATATTTTATTAAGAAAAATGCCTCGCAAAATTGAAAATTTTCTTGGGATCTTCCATTCCTCCTCCACAGAACACGGCGGAACAAGCTGTCATTTCCTGCCGCGAGAACCTCGGGGAATTTTGTTGCCGAGATTCTAGTCGCTTAGAACGATTCTACGTATAGTAAGATTTTGCTAATCTTTTTTTTGTCGGAATGCCTTCAATTTGTTCTCTGTTTGGATGTGTAAATAGACTGTCGGATAGAAATTTCACGTTTCATAGATTTCCAGAATCAGAATCGATTAAAAAACAGTGGATTAGTTTTTGACTGCGAGGGAACTGGTATCCAACTCCAAACAGCATCGTGTGCTCATTTTGAAGAGTCGTGCGTTGTCTACGCATCCGCAGTTTAAATTTCAGTATCAATTCAAACAAGAAATTCGCCGAAACTAGATCACGTATAAGGTTGAACTAGATGCTCTTCCAACTCTAAACGGGCCTGGCGTTCTTCAAAAACAACGACTGCAACAGCACTCGTTAATCGCCGAAAGAATGAGGAGGTAAGCCTATCTGTTGTGTAAGGCACACGCCGCCCTAATGTGCACACGCCGACGCGGCTAGCAGAAGATCCCGTTTCACGGTTTAATGCATAGGGTTGTATATCGCAGAAGTTGCAGTAGCATTTGATTCTGCTAACGGCCCTTATATGTCGCTGTCACTGTTATCAAAATCGCAGTCGTCAAAACCGGTCTTGTTCCATATTCATTGTCCATTGCGATGCCCAACTGACAACTATTTGATAGCGTCCAATATGTGACGTCACGAATTCGAAACTCCTTCGCACTTCTCGGCAACTTGTGACGTAACAGTTGCCGAACCATGGCGCCAGTGTCTATCGCAGGGGGAGGGAGAAAATGAAAGTTTTTTTATATATTTTATCAATTTTAAGTACAAATTGAAAATTTTTATACATGCTACGTTGTTATTGTGACTTTCATCTTTAATTTTAAACAAAGTTGTTTTGAGTGTGGAGTTTACCTTTAAGCATTACTGACATCAGCGCGCGCACGTGCAATCGCTTTGTCGACGCACGATTGCTCAAGTCCTCATAATCTATATTATTCAGTAGCGGAAGAATGGAGCTGCTTATTGGTTTTATAATGTCTTAACTGTGTACCCCTTCATAATTTCTACATTTTTTGAGGTAGAAGGTTAAAATTCGGACTGTAGCTTTCTATGGGCATGTCCATTTGCACTATTTAGTGGGATTCAGAGAGGACAACATATCTATGTGCTATTTAGGTACGTAAAGGCGTGAAATTCAGTATCCAAATTCCTCTAGACAAGATCTACATTACTATGAAGTTTAGGCCCAGGTGTTCCATTGGTGTCGGATTTGCGGGGGTGGTCACATGGTCTATAGAACTATGCCAACATATGGCTTGTGATATATCATACGTTGGGAAATGATGAGAAAGGAAAGAAAATACGAGCTTTTTTACATTTTCTACATATTACGTTCGAGAAAATTAATTTTTGATTTAAAAACTTGGGGAGAGGTAAAAAGTGCAGATAAAGGGGTGAAAATAGATGATTTCAGGATCTGCTAGTTGCCTTACCCTACTCGGGGGGAGGGGGGATTAATTTTTTTAATAAATGTATAAATGTATTTCTCCTTCACTGCTAAAGCTCCTCCTTGGAATGTTTACACGATTTTATTTTACCAAATAGGAATTGTTACAAATTAAATGACTCTTATATGTGCGAATATATAGACAATTAATACTTCTCCATTTAATTTGGCAGGTACTTTTATTCATTTTGAACTACACATTTTCTTTAGAAGTACGCCTTGAGTTAGCAACCAAAGGCTTCCTTAGCAACCTCATCTAACCCTAATCACGAGAGGGCTTTTTTAGAAATGAAATGCTTTAAAATCCTATCGGTCCTGAGTATTTCGGTTGCCTGACTTGTTGTTCTGCTTATTGTAGCCTTTTGCTTATTGATATTTTATTGCTGACGTATATACATTATAGTTTTATTAATCGTTTCATTTTCTTAATATTATTTGGAAGTTGGATTTAATTTTTATACAAATAATTTTTCTAAAAAAAGTACACATATTCAGACGTGACAATTATTTTTAATTAATTTCTTAAACAACCCGGAACGTATTCAGGCACCCCCCCCCCCCCGTGCCCAGACATCAACACACAGAAACCCAGTGGTGTGAGTTGTAAGTAAAGGACAAGCAAATATCCATGCTCCAGTGGGATTCGAACCCATGACTCGTTGTTGTAGGTAAAAATAATTCTTATTAAAGCTTTTATTTATTGCAAGTACTTTTTTAATTAATTTGCTTTTAAGCTGCATTCGTCCTCTTTAATGTTCATTTATTTGTTGTGATGAAGAGCGTTGCTTTACAATTTCTGCTTCGTTCCTTATCTAATCATTAAGTTCTAAAGTTTATAGTAGATAAGACACGAGAAAAGAGGCCTAAGGCAGTTACTATTTTAGAAGAGAGATTTATTTATTTATACAATTGTGAATTCCTTGTGAATTAGAGGTTTTCCCTTTTTGGTTGTTCCATATAAATTTAGTAAATTATAAATTATATTATTAAAAAATGCTTTAAAATTAGGACATCATTTATAATTTTTTTCTTTAAAATTAGAGAGGAGCTTAAGAGTTGTTGATGAATCTAAATAGCTCATTTCGTCATTTATGATTTAATTTAATGGATTATTCAATTCTATCAGCAACATTGTAACAAATTTTATCAGGTTAATATTGAGTTAAATGTATTAAAAGATAAGATTGATTCATTTAATGACACCATTGCGTTTCTTTAAAATAAATATGGTTTACTGTGTCAGTCAACATCAGGTTTAATAATAATAAACAAAATTTTTTCCTGTTTTTCATTACTTAATAACTCATACAATTTACTATATAATTCATCCATCATTATCGGAAAATTGCTTCTCCAGATAAAATGAAAATTCTGGCATATTAAATTACATTCAAATGGCTAGTGGATACGTATTGCAGCAAATGAAAAGACGCTAATATAATTGTGATAAAGCAACCTGAAATTTAAAACGCTGAAACTTTCGAGACTCCGTCACAGTTACGTCAAGACATAGTTAATAATTTGGTTTATTATTCACTTTCACGTGACTATTACCTTTACATTTATCCGAAACAAACAAAAATCCATACCTTGACTAGACTCAAATCCACGATTCGAAGGTTTCGAGAGCTAGAATGCTTATGCTCCAGCCCTTTGTCAGCTGCTGATACGGAGCATACGTGGAGGACCATACAAAGTATATCAAACAGATAATAATCAGAAAAGTGTATCGCTTATATTCAATAATAAAAAGTTAATCATGAAAACTTAACTTTCAATTCTGAACCCGCTATTCAAAGCGCAAAGGGCACACCCGTTCGTCCAATCATTAAATGAGCCTATTAAAGCCAAAGTGGTGTAATTCCACTTTATAAAAAATCTGAGTTAATGCTAGAAATGAAATCCGAATATGTCAAACTATCTATAGGAGTAGTGGTGTAACTCCTATTTCCCCAAACAGCTTCACAGATGGCAGCGCAAATTTATGCAGTCAGCAGTGCTATCTATCTACTATTCTACTAAAATTCCTTATATCTCAAAACTATTGTTAATGGACTTACACCACATTGGCTTTAACAGGCTCAAATATAGAAACTATTTCATTTTATAAAGCGATGTTTTCAGTCGGAACCTTGAAGAGCCAAAGCTGCTTCCTAACAGGCTCTACTTGAATAATACACGTATTTCTACGTCTAATTACACTTCTTAAAAGCCAAGGAATCGATAAAAACCTACTTATGCTTTTACTAGATTAAAAAAAAAAAAACTGGCAAAACCTCCGTTAATCAGACTGAAGATGGTTTTATAATCGAAACGCGTATCTGATGCATTAAAACATTTATTGCATCATAGAAACTTTATCTCGTTAATAAAAAATATCTATCGTTACTATCAGCGAATCCCTCATCTTTACAAAATTATCGATCAAGAAGTGATCAAAAACATCATAGCTTTATTGATATATTAATACATTGTAACTATATACCACGCTTTATAGACCGTGCTCTCTAGCGGCAAAAACACCAAACTCGAATATAAAATGCTCTCACGGAGAATACTCAGCCGACAGATATCAGAAATGGGATTATGGTGGTACTTCAAAAACGCAATATGAAATTTCGGCATAAAATAAAAAAAAAAAAGATTGCATTTTCCACTCTCCCGTAGTTTACGAAAACGACAGATCCCGGCTTGGAAAGTCATCTGACCAATGTGACTTGTTATGTCAGTTATATTTTGATTTTTACAATCAATTTGTTTGGTTAAGAGGGTTAGATACCGCTTTCTTTGAGCTTCCAGTGAAAACTAGATGGTATTGTTTTTCATAATGCTAATCCTATGGAAAGCTGGGTCACTTTTTTAGCTAGATAACTGAACGTAAATAGATGAACTTTTTTTTTAAATTGTAGAGCACATTAAGCTGTATTGAATCACAGGAAAATATCTTTAAACTTCCTTTAAATAAAATTGCTATTAATATAAGTAGTCGGTGCTATTTTAATCGGTTATCAACTGATTTTCAAAATTTAAACATTTTCTAATAGTAATTTCTCATCCGAAGTCAACTTTTGCAATTAGTTTTATTACATACCATTATATTTCATTATATTACAAAACATTAATAATGCAGCATCTATTGATGAGGCAAAGGTGTCACGCGTGTCTCCCTTGAGCACCCTGTCAAACGTCCACACGACTGGCAAAATTTTATGTATCTGGAAAGGAAAGAGAAAGAACGAGTATTGGCCAGAGAAACTCTGCAACTAAAACAGAAAAAGCTATGCATCATAGGTTTTTGAATCATCTGAACAACGTGAGTTTCGAACAGAGAAAGAGGGTATAAGAGCTTCTACCTCAAGGGCAAGAAAAACTTGAATCTCAAGTAACTGGTGATGCTCCGCCGTGGTGAGGCAAGTCAAGAAGAGTTAAGATAAAGTCCCGGTATATCACCTAGAATTCCTGTTTTCGTATTTTTCGTAGAATGGATAGTCCCTTTGCTATGTGTTGTATTGATTGATTTATTATTTAACCAATTGGGAGTTATAATTTAATTTTTTGAGATTGTTCTGTTTACCTACAAGTGTAATTATCCCGGGCAACGCCGGGTACCTCTGCTAGTAACATTATATTTCTTAGATTATAAGAGTAAAGTGATATAATTTTAACTTTAACCAAATATTTGCAATAGAATATTTACCTATTACAAATAATTAACAAAATTGGATACGTGACATTGCTTGCCTCAAAATCAGTCCCCGTCATTAACCATTTACCATAATTAATTAATTAACCATTTTCTTGCAAATTTTATAACATTTATTGATTTATATTTTTTTATAGCTGTTCAGTACATTCATATTTTTAAGTGGACCGCAACAATGTATTGTTGTCATCACTTTCATTATTAGCAGTTTTATTAAGGCTGGTTTCCATTACTACAAATTTATCCCGCAACATGTTGTGCGTCAAGTGCTAGCACATGTTCCCGATATTTGTTGAAATGGAAACAGTCTGCATCATGTTGCGGCACAGTGCCGGGGACAGAAATGTGCCAAGCGACTGTGGCACACTTTGTCCATATCTGAACAACAAATCACTCCACACAGAAAACTAGCAAAAACTGTATCTGCAACTAGAAAACACAGATATCGCAGGAAATTGGAAACAGTATATTTTCTGTTTCCATTCGAACAATTAGGCGTCATGTGCCTGGAACTTGTCAGAATGGAAACGAGCTTTTACATTGTATCAACCTTGTCTTGCTTTATTTTCTATTGAATTGATTTTTCTCCCTTATCTGTGGAAGAAATAATAAATTTGGAGAAAAAAGAAAAAAAATCCAATGTAATTTTTAATTTTTATTTCTGTTAAAATTTTAATCTGTTCATTAGTACGATCCACATAAATACTTATTTTGTTTTAGTTATGATATTTTATATTTAATAATTGTGAAACAAAATTCCCATAAAATAATTATTATTATTTTAATATAATTATTATTATTTTAATATTTGTTTAGTAAGCTTAGCTTTTTCATTGAAAATCGTTCACTAAAAACAAATCAGTTCATTTACTAAGATTAATTTAACAAAAATAATGATAATAATTTCATTTTTTATAAACATAAAATATTTCAAGTGAAATTTCTTTTCTTCCTTTCTTCTAAAATATTGATTGATTCCTGACATGGCATGCCCCTCTGAATCTTGGAATCCTCGAATTCAAGTAAAATGAATTCAAAGTAAAGCATTAACAATTTTGAAAGGATATTTTGCATGAATTCCTTAGGAACCAGATAATGTAATATGGCAGGAATTTATTAACAGCCGATGCGTTTCGGTATAAACACCTTCACGGGCATAAATAGCCAGAAAGTTGAGAACGCCAGAACATCAACCTAAATAGTAAACAGGGACGCCTATCCACCAATCAGAAAATTAATAACTACGGGGGAGAACCACTTCCATAAGGTGAAATGAGAATTTCTCTGGTGGATTCGTATAGTGAAAATAAAAATAGAAATGGGCAGTGACAATATCAGTGATAACATCGAGTAATGGGTCTCTTTCCATATGATAATTGGTTGTTCAAGAATTTGTCTGGTTCAATCTTATGGAATTTCCTGATTTCCACTGCTTCATAAGTCAGAATCTTCTTTGGGTCTTCTATCGTTCGTACAATGTATGACCGATAGTTTTATGTTCGTTGTTCGGTCCTATTGTATCTATTGGACCGAATTAGTGTTTCTTCTTTATGAAGTGCTCCGAAAACGCTGATTTTTTGCCCCCATTGATCCAGGACCTACGATGCTCAACGAACCTCTCTGAAGGACCTCCTCGTACATCCGATATAGTAGCATCCAGAATGTGGTATAGTCATTGCCGGGTCGTGTGCCATTTTTCGGATTTAGGGCATATTTTCATTTGTTGGCAATCCTATATGCGATGCTCAACTCATGGTTGCGGAAAATATTGGTAATTCTGCTGGTAATTATTGGTAATAAATGTTAATATACCCTGAATTCAAAAAATGGCACATGACCCGGCAATGACTGTATCATATTGTGGATGCTACTACATCGGATGTAGGAGGAGGTCGTTCAGAGTGGTTCGTTGAGCATCGTAGGTCCTGGATCAATGGGGACTAAAATCAGCGGAGCACCGCATAAAGAAGAAACGCCGATTCATTCCAATAGATACAATAGTGACCATTGAACGAACGATAAAAGACCCAAAGAAGATTCGGACGTATGAAGCACTGGAAATCAGGAAATTTCATAAGACTGAACCAGACAAACTTTTGAATAACCAATTATCATTAAAAAAGACCCAGTACTCGATGTTATCACTGATAGTGCCAATTAACCTATCAGCACTGCTCGTTTCTATTTTTATTTTCACTATGAGAATCCACCAAGCAGAGAAATTCTCCTTTCACCTTAGTGGAATTGGTTCTCCCCCGTAGTTATTATTTTTCTGATTGGTGGATAGGCCCTCCTGTTCACTATACTAGCTGAAGTTCTGGCGTTCTCATCTTTGTATCTATTTATGCCCGTGATAATGGTGTTCATATATATATATATATATATGTAAAACCAGATGGAGTGAACTACAGTCATTCCAGAATGTTACCCTGAGGACCATTGCCCAGCTGGACAGAAGGACGGTGAAAAAC
Source organism: Rhysida immarginata (assembly GCA_023313115.1). Taxonomy (NCBI): domain Eukaryota; kingdom Metazoa; phylum Arthropoda; class Chilopoda; order Scolopendromorpha; family Scolopendridae; genus Rhysida; species Rhysida immarginata. Next base: position 60,826 of record JAHWFO010049639.1, read on the forward strand.
CAATCCATCCACTTGGATTTAAACATGGCCCATATCGGAAAGTTTATACAGGATCTCCTTTTGATTATGATACAAAAGATGAAGACTCACGACAATAAGCTTGTGAAAAGGATACTGAAGAACTCAATGAATATGAACTGGCATACGAAGTATCGTAAACCGAGGCACGTTCTTGACATCAATTTTGAAGATATTAGCAACGTCTCTTTCCCAGACTACTGGAAGATGTGATAATCTTCTTTCTCCTTGTATTTTTTTATTTCGTTTGTTTTTTGTTTCTGACAATCGTCAATCTTATTTTCTTTTTTGTATAATATGGAAGACCGCTTGGGTTGGTTAGGCTTCTTGACTACCTCAGTGTATTTCGTTTGGAATTTATTCTGGTTGGATGAGCTTTGTGAAAGCGCTGCTTTCGTCCCATCCTAACAAATGTACACTTCATTGTTCGATTGACTGTCGATTGTAGTGTTCATATATATCACTCATATCATATCATCACCGAGGACGGAACCTAGGCTGAGGACGATCAAAACGGACTAGCTCTTCAAGGTATTACTCTACTCTCTTTTCTGGTATCATTTCATTATACTCATTTCACGGTGCGCCCTTTTCAGGGCGATATTCACCTTCTGTTACGTCCTATGTGCTGGTCCCTGGCGTTGTAATTAATATTCCCGTAAACCAGTACATCAAGACGCTCATTATCCTTCTGGGTCCCTGGCGTTGGGATTAATTTCCTCGCAAACCTAACTAAGGACATTTTCTCATATCATCAATTATTATTCTAATCATTCACGAGCGGGTCCCTGGCGTAGAATTAATTTTCTCGCAAACCTGACTTGTTCATTTTTTTTTCTTAGAGCTAGGTGCGTCCTTCTTAGGACGGCTTCTTTAGCACACACCTAGCTGCGAGGTTACTCCCCCCCCCCATGGTTCTATACATTTATATATGATGTCTTCGTCCAAATTAACCAAATTGAAGTCGGCTAAAGAGCATTTGCTAGTGGCGGATGGTGAAACTGCGTCCTGCGAAAAGGCCTACAGGGATGCCTGCTTGGATGCTAGGTTTGCTGCATTTGACCTAGTGTTCAACGAAATGTTAGAAGCCCTCCGGGATGAAATAAACGCTAAGTATAGTGCACTGGAGGAAAAAGTCGAATCCCTACACAAAAGTTTTGAGGAGAAGTTCGAAGGTATCAATAAGGAAATTAAGGACTTTCGTAGAGATGTTATTGACAAGATAAGCGAACTTAAGGAAGCCTTTGGGAAATGCTCCGGGACTCCGAAGGCAAGAAACTCCACGGAAGAAAATCCAGTTAATAACAGCAAGGTAAGTAATGTCTTAAAAACTATTTCCTTTTCTAATAGTATGGAGTCTATGGATATAACAGAAAATAGTGACTGTTCGACAAACGGTGGCTGTAAGAGAAGTCACTCTGACGGAACTGATGAAGAAGTGGATGACAGTCCCTGGATTGGTGTCACTAATAAAAAATTCAGAAAAGGCACGAGGATCGATAACCTAAAGACCGTCTCCAGAGTAAACGAAGAAGTCGTCAGCGCGTCTAGAATGAGGAATCTGAAGAATGGACAAGGTCGCTCGGCTAATGAAGACCATACCGCCGATTATCGTGCGGACTCATGGCGTCCCGTTTAAGACGATTTTAACTGAGCTCGAGAAGCATGTTCCAGTGGAAAAGATCACCGTTCATACGGGCAGAGCTGAAACCGTCAAAGTTAAATGTGAAGACGAAGAAACGCAAAACAGGTTAGTCTCTGGAATTAAGTCTGATAATATTCTAAAAATTCAGCATCATCAACTGAAGTCGGAGAAGCTCTTGAAATACGTGATACGTAATGTGGATATTACGTATGACCTCGATGACTTCCAAGAAGACCTAAAAAGAGCCAACTACTTCCCGGAAAAATTAATTCGCTTGAGGAAAGCCAAAGGATCCATTGATATGCCTATGGTTTTGGTTCTGCTCCCGAACTCCGAACACAACCAGTCATTGAAAAACATAACACGTATTGGGCCGCTTGCAGTAACAGTGGAGGCCTTTCGAGGGAACAAGAAGCCACTACAGTGCTATAACTGCCTGCGCTTCGGACACGTATCCATGGGCTGCACGGAAGATCCTCGTTGTAATAAATGTGCTGAGGGGAACCAGTCAAGAGATTGCCCCAGGATCAAAGGACAAGACCCCCCAAAGTGCATCAGATGTGGTGGACAGCACACTTCAAGTTACACGAAATGTCCAAAATATCCCCAGGTTCAAAGAATGCCTAGTTCGAAAGTGACAGTACTCAAATCCTATGCTGCTGCTGTGTCTACGCCGGAAGATAAAGGCCTCAACATCAACGACCTACCAGGTATGTATAAGCAATTAGGACGTATCTTTCATCTGTTTTCTAATCTAGGCAAAAGTTACCCACAGTTGAGTGGGCTCCTTACGACCAACTAATTTTAGTATGGCTGCACAACGTTATACTGTAATCAACAAAGGTGAACTTCGGTGCGTGATATGGAACGCTAGGGGCATTCCCCGAAAGCGTATCGAGTTTCACAATTTTCTGTTAAAGCAAGAAATCGACGTTGCTTTCCTGTATGAAACTCATCTCAAACCAAGCCAAGACTTCAAGCTACCTGGTTATTGTGTGTACCGTAAGGATCGAATGGCTTCAAATGCTGCAAGATGTGCTTCTGGGGGCGCTGCGATCATTATTAAGAAGGGAATTCAACACCAAGAATTAGTCTCCAAGTCTTATGCAGGTATGGAATCGGCTTCCATCATTATCAATGACGTCTCCTGTGGTGAAGTGAAGTTCGTGGTGCTCTACAATTCACCTAAACATTATCTTGACATTAGTGAGCTCTCTTGATGAACTCTTCAGTGGTGACACTCCAGTCGTCCTAGCTGGTGACCTAAATGCCAAACACCCAAGCTAGAACTCCAGAACGCAGAATTACAACGGCATGATTCTCTATAGGTACATACAAGGTAGAGATGATATCATCACTGCTGGATCTGTGGAGGACACCTACTACTGCGACCACTCCCCTAGTAGTGACGTTTTGGACATCTTGCTCTTGAAGGGTTTCTTCAAATCGTACAATATCTTCACGATTGATGACCTTTCTTCCGACCACAAGCCTGTGGCGTTGAACTTTGACAATGTCGACATAAATTTCCGAGAGGAACTGATACATCATCAAGACTGGAAGCTCTACAAAGATATTCTTAAGGAATATGGCTGCCATCCCGACGTTGCTTGCTGTACAGAGGACATCAATCAACGTGTTGAAGACATCACCAGATGTATTAACAGTGCCATATAAGCTAGTAAGTATCCATCAGAGAATAAACCTCCTCATCGAATCCAACTCACTCCTGGAATCCAACGCCTAATTTCTGAAAGAAACAGAACCCGTTGACTATGGCAACGCTATCGTGAACCTTGGCTCAAAACCAAGTATAGCAGGCTAGTGCGAAGAGTCCAAGAGGATATAAAAGAGCTTCGCGACGCTAGATGGAATGAAAAACTCAAAAGCTTGTCGGCTCGCGACAATTCCATTTGGAGTATGGTCAGAGCTTTACAGAAGAGGAAGAATGATACGCTTCCTCCACTACGTACTCCACAAGGTGACTATGTGCAAACTGATCTGGACAAGGCCCAAGTCATTGCAGATTCACTGGAAATGCAGTTTGTTACTCCTACCAACGATAAGCCCGAGAGCCAAATCATGTCTCAGCGTGTGGAAGAAGGTATTGTCAACTTTGATGAAGTCCCGCAGCATTTAACGAAGTACAACATCGAGGCTGGAGAGATCGCCAACATCATAAGTAAACTGAAAAAGAAGAAGGCTCCAGGAAAAGACAAGGTGAGTAATAACGCCCTTATGAATCTCCCAAAGAACTTTATTGACTTTCTCACCAATATCATTAGCGACTGCTGGAAATTTTCTTACTTCCCTGTGTCTTGGAAGAAATCTATTGTGTTGAGTATCCCCAAGCAGGGGCAAAATCCTGCAATTCCCGCGAGCTACCGACCTATTAGCTTGCTACCCTCGATGTCCAAGGTGTTGGAGAGAACGATCCTCGTCAGAATCCAAGATCACTGTCTAGCAAATGACCTTTTTCGGGAAGAGCAGTTTGGCTTTCGTGCTGCCCACTCTTGTCCGATGCAGATATGGAGGCTCGTTGAAGACCTGAGCACCCCCCTGAACCTCTCCAGGTACTGTGGGGTGGTATTTCTCGATGTCAGTAAAGCTTTTGACCAAGTGTGGCATGAGGGCCTGTCTACAAAATGATCAGAGACGGGTTCCCTGCGGATTTGATTTTCATGGTGAAATCCTTTCTTGACGGCAGATCCTATCAAGCCAAAGTTGGAGAAAATCTTTCCACACCCCGTGTTGTAAAGGCCGTTGTCCCTCAGGTTTCTGTCTTCCGGCCTGTGCTATTTAATTACTTTGTACATGATTTCCCGAAACCCGATAATTGTAATCTGTACTTTTATGCGGATGACACTGCCATTATGACATGGGCACACCAGCCGGCTCACGTTATCACTCGGCTGCAGTGCGCCTTGAAGCAGTTCGAAGATTGGTTTAACTGCTGGAAGTTGAACCTTAACGTCGGAAAGTGCAAGACTTTGTACCTCAATAGGAAGCTCAAGCATCCCCCAGATTCTCTTGTTCTGTTTAATAAGAAACTGGACTGGGTGGACAACTACAAGTATCTGGGAGTTATCATTGACTCAAGACTCTCATGGAACCAGCATATGTCCTATGCTCTGAACAAAGCGAAGAGGGCTAAGTACAGTATCATAGCTCTCATGGGTCGCAACAGCGCCCTCAGCATTGAAAACAAGCTACTTCTGTATAAATCGATTATCCGGACCATACTCCTCTATGGCATGCCTGCGTGGGCGACTATCTGTAAAACCAGATGGAGTGAAAACCATTTTTTTGAACTACAGTCATTCCAGAATGTTACCCTGAGGACCATTGCCCAGCTGGACAGAAAGACGGTGAATAACCAATCCATCCACTTGGATTTAAACATGGCCCATATCGGAAAGTTTATACAGGATCTCATTTTGATTATGATACAGAAGATGAAGACTCACGACAATAAGCTTGTGAAAAGGATACTGAAGAACTCAATGAATATGAACTGGCATACGAAGTATCGTAAACCGAGGCACGTTCTTGACATCAATTTTGAAGATATTAGCAACGTCTCTTTCCCAGACTACTGGAAGATGTGATAATCTTCTTTCTCCTTGTATTTTTTTTATTCCGTTTGTTTTTTGTTTCTGACAATCGTGAATCTTAATTTCTTTTTTGTATAGTATGGAAGACCGCTTGGGTTGGTTAGGCTTCTTGACTACCTCAGTGTATTTCATTTGGAGTTTATTCTGGTTGGATGAGCTTTGTGAAAGCGCTGCTTTAGTCCCATCCTAACAAATGTACACTTCACTGTTCGATTGTCGATTGCCGATGGTTTTTATATCGAAACGCGTCGGCTGTTAATAAATTTCTGCCATATTGCATCATCTGGTTCTTTTATTCTTCTTGGGAATTCATGCCAAATATCCTACCAAACCTGTTAATGTTTTACTTTGAAATCCTTCTAACTGAATTAGTGGATGCTAAGATAAACAATCAGAATTTTAGAAGCAAAGAAGTAAAAAAATTTGATTTGAAATATTTTTTGTTTATAAAAAAATGAAATCTAAACAGGTGGTGGCCTTACAGTATAACAGAGGGACATTAGGAGTTCCAACTAGTTTCGCCATTTATTCCCGGCTTTGTCAAGGATATACAGCAAGACAATCGACAATCGAACAGTGTAGTGTATCGGTATTCAAGTGGAACTTGAAGCATAGCTTCCATAATCTCACCCTTCATAATCATATTCCAAGGGAAATACACTGAGCTAGAAAAGAAGCCTGATGTACCCACATGGGTCATCCAAAGTATGAAAGAAAATTGCCTCCTCTTGGTGGAGGAAAATTTGATTGACGACTGTCTAGACTAGAAGCAGACCACTAGTATTAGATAAAACACGACTTATGAAGTCCAGTAATCTGGAAATAAGACATTATCAATGTCTTCAAAATTGATATCAAGTATATGCCTTGGATCACGATATCTCTTTCTATGCATAGGATGCTTTAAAATGCCCGAGACTAGCTCGTTGCTATGATTTTCTATATTGGGCAGCATGGATTCCATGAGCCCTTGAACGTATTTGCCAATATGAGTCATGTTGAAGTCATTATAAATGGAGGAATTGCGAACAATTCTCCGATCTTTTTGCGCAATAGTCCTAAGGGTAACGTTTTGGAACGTTTGCAGTTCTTTCCATCTAGTTTTACATATTGTGGCCCAGACGGGCATACCATAGGTCAAGATAGTCCGAACAATGACCTTATAGAGTAGGAGTTTATTATCAATGTTTAGAGCACTATTCCGGCCCAGCAGAGCAATCAAGCTAAACTTGGCTCTCCTGGCCTTATTCAACGCATAAGTTGCGTGGGGAGTCCAGGTAAGTTTAGAGTCAATAACAACACCAAGATATTTATAAGTTTCAACCCAGTCCAGTTTTTTGCCATATAGTGTTAGAGAATCTAATGATCTCTTTCTCTTCTTGGAGACAAACATCGCCTTGCATTTGTCTACATTCAGTTTTAGCCTCCACTTGCTAAACCAGCTTTCACACTCCTTTAGAGCCTTCTGCAGCCGCGAGACTACTACGGCTGGTTGACGAGCACAGGTCAGTATAGCAGCGTCATCTGCGTAAAAAAAGAGCTTACATTTAGAAGGACTTGGAAAGTTTCGCATAAAATAATTGAATAATACTGGCCCCAGGACTGAACCCTGTGGGACACCAGCTTTTACTCCATACATATGAGATAGACTATCTCCAACTCTGGCCTGAAAGAACCGGTTGGAGAGAAACGAGTGTATCAGAGTAATTATGTCTTGAGGAAATCCATCCATAATCATTTTAAAAATAAGACCATCGTGCCAGACTTGGTCGAAGGCTTTGTGTACATCGAGAAAAACGACCCCACAGTACATAGAGAGATTAAGGGGCTCATTGATATCCGCTGCGAGCCTCCATGTTTGGAGTTGGCAGGAATGGTTTGAGCGAAAGCCAAATTGTTCATCGCGGATGAGATCGTTGGCATCACAGTGCTCAATGAATCTCTTGAGAATTGTTTTTTCCAGGATTTTGGAAATTGATGGTAACAAGCTGATGGGCCTGTAGCTAACAGGATTTGCAGGATTTTGTCCTGGCTTAGGAATGCTTAAGACAACTGATTGCTTCCAAGCATCCGGGAAGTAAGTGTTCTTCCAGCAGTCGTTAATCACTTTTGCAATATCTTGAACTGTATTTGGAGGTAAATTTTTCAAAGCAGTGTTCTTAATAGAGTCTTTACCTGGAGCTTTTCTCGTTTTTAAATTTTTAATGATGCTTAGGACTTCATTTACATCAATGCTATGTTTTGGGAATTCATTGCCGTGAATATTATAGAAGCCAGTTATGCAGGATTTTACTTTCTCGGACATATCAAGTCCTATTTGCCGACCATCAGTAGGCGTGACAAACTGTTCTGAGAGTGAGCTTGCAATAAGCTGCGCTTTATCATCATCATTCGTGATGAATTTGCCATTTTGGGCTAACAGAGGTGGGATATTAATGGCTTTCTTGTTTTGCAAGGCTCGAACCATGCACCACATAGAGTTATCGTGGGTCGACAGACTCTTAACTTTATCATTCCATCTGTCATTACGAAGTGCTTTTACCTCCTCGTGAACTCTTCTAGTGAGCCTATTATATTTGGTCTTAAGCCATGAATCACGAGTTCGGTACCACTGCCTTCTAACCTTATTCCTTTGCTCAATTAATTGTTTGATTTCTGGGGTGAGATCAAGGTGATCAGCTCGCTTCGACTCTAAGGGCGAAGCACTAGAGTCAATAGCTGCTTTTATACGTTCAGTAAGCCTTGGCATGCAAGCCTTTATATATACAGAACATTGGTACAAGTTAAGCAATGAGCGTAAATACATACAAGAACCAATAGGATATAAAGCAAGGGGGCCAATGAGAAAAAGGACGTAATGGCCAGTAGAATAAAATAGAATAAATACAAAATTTTTGTTTTTTTAAGATACACAAAAGAGAAGTTGTATAGAGATGGTGCGTTTAACGCGGACCGAAAAGAGAACATATCCGGTTGTCCGAAGACAAGAGAATTAACATAAAAAAAACATAATAAAATAAAGGGGTAAGAAACTTACAAAATGCAGAAGAAACATAAAATAAAGAAAACGAGAGAAAATCATAGTAGATCAGATAAAGAACTAAGTATAGCAAACACGTTAAAGTCCGTCTGGCAATTGAGAAGCAAGTGTGGGGTGGACTTCTTGGCCTTAAATATTTCGATCGCTTCGAGGGTAGCAGTTTTTTCAGGTTTATTACAGATATGCAAGACAGACATAACCTCTTCTTTTGTCTTCAAAGTGTGTCCGGAATCTGCGAGATGGTTTGCATAGTGGGAGACACGGTCCCGTTTTCTATACGAGTCAAGGTGTTCCTTGAATCGCAATGCAAGATTGCGGGTCGATAATCCCACATAGAACTTATCGCAAAACGCACAATTCAGGCGGTAAACTCCGGATTGGGAATATTTGTCGGAGGTGACGGATGTGGGCGGGTTCAGGGGGTTGGAGTACGAAATGATATACGGAGGCCAAGGGACGATAAGAAATCGGAAAGCTGGGAGAAATTAGGTCCCAGATATAGTAAGGACGTCCACTTTTTAGTTTGGGGCGAAACAGGAGGTGGGGGGGAGAGAAGGGCCCGTCTGCGGCGGTGAAGAATGCGAGAGAATGTGGAGGTCGAATATCCATTGGAGTGGGCGAGGTGTCGGATTATGCGGAGTTCTGAAGATCTGGATAGGGGGGAGAGGGGGAGCTTCAGGGCACGGTCGATTAGGAATCTCAGTGAGGCTTGTTTGTGGGTGGCGGGATGTGAGGAAGAATGGTGTATTAAGTTGGAGGATGTGGTCGGTTTACGGAAGACAGAAAAGGAGAAGCGGTTAGTGTGGGGATTGTTGGTGATGAGGATATCAAGGAAAGGGATGGACCGGTTAGTTTCTAGTTCAAAAGTGAATTGGATATGTGGAGAGAAGGAGTTAAAGGTGTTAACAATATTAGTGGGAGTAGTGGATCGGGAGTCAAAAAGGATGAGGATGTCATCGACATATCGGAAATATGCGATGACGGAGGAATTATTGAGGAGGGGGGTGACGTGTGTTAATTCCAGGTGCTGTAGGAAATCATTATCATTATTTTTGTTAAATTAGCCTCAGTAAATGATTTTCAATGAAAAAGAGAAGCTTACTGAACAAATATTAAAATTATAATATTTTAAAATCATTTTATGGGAATTTTGTTTCACAGTTATTAAATAAGAAATATTATAAAATATTAACAGAAAAAAAAATTAAAAATTAAAGTGGATTTTTTTCCCTCCAAATTTATTTGGTAAATCTTTTTCTTCCACAGATAAGGGAGAAAAATAAATTTAATACAAAATAAAGCAAAACAATGTTGATGCAATTAGGAACAACGTAGCTATGTTACTATTAAAAATTACAATGTAATAAAATCTTTTCGTCCAGTCAAATTGTTCCGTCTTTCTGTCAATATCAATTGGTAAACTTCTGTAAATAGAGTATTTAAAAATGGTCCTCGACAATAATTATGGCCCAAACACATTGTAAACATTCCAAGGAGGAGCTTAAGCAGTGAAGCAGAAATACATATATACATTCATTAAAAAGAAATTACCCCCCCCCCCCCCCCCCCGAGGGCAAGTAACAGATCCTGCACTCATCTATTTTTACTCCTTTATCTGCACTTTTTATCTCTCCCAAAGTTTTTTAATCAAAAAATTTATTTTCTCGAACGTAATATGTAGAAAATGTTAAAAAGCTCGTATTTTCTTTCCTTTCTCATCATTAACGAACGTATGATATATCACATGCTATATTTTGGCATAGTTCTAAAGACGAAGTGACTGCCACCCCCGCAAATCCGACCCCAATGGAACAATTGGGCCTAAACTTCCCAGTAATGTAGATCTTGCATACAGGGATCTGGATACTGAATTTCTCGCCTTTACGTACCTAAATAGCACATAGATATGTTGTCCTCTCTGAAACCCACCCCCGTAATTCCGACCCCAGTGTACCAATCAAAACCAAACTAAATAGTGCAGATGGACATGCCCATAGGAAGCTACATTCCGAAATTCAACCTTATACCTCAAAAATGTAGAACTTATCAGGGAATGACATTATAAAACCAATATGCTGCTCCATTCTTCCGCTACTTAATAATATAGATTATGAGCACTTGAGCGATCGTGCGTCGACAAAGCGATTTCACGTGCGCGCGCCAATGTCAATAATGCTTAAAAGATGAACAGAAAGTAACAATGTATTCTTTCTTGACAAATCGATTGTTATATGATGCCATTATCTAGGTATTCTTTACATTCACTGTTTTAGCAGGGGTCCACGAAAATTTTTGAAAAGTTCATACGGCCGAGCTAAGACTTTGATGGTCTTATTTCAGGAAACAGAATTTGAAAAAGTTAATCCGTTCTCTAAAGTTTTTACAACAATAGGTATCAACAATGGTATCAGCACGCAATTCACAAACACTCTGCATGGACCAACAATGTATATCTCATGACCAACAATGCAAAGCAAAGTTTGTGCAATATAGATAAGTTTCAATTTGTAACAATGCATAGAATTCCTGTATTCAGGCTTTCCTTACAATTGAGAGTTCTTAGTAGTTAACAGTTTCTTGAAATGATTAAAAATGATCATGAACTGGAGATAATGGAGAGTTAGCAGACTATTGAGAAAGAGTGGAGTGACGAGAGAGGAAGCACTACTTTAGCTCCATACTGTATTAAGCAATTGATAAGGATGTAAATAGAAGAATCGGCGACTGGTAGACTACACAAAGTGATGAATGGCCAAGTTTTGCTTCAAGACATCAAGAGAAGAGTGGGAATTGCAACAGCATCAAGTGTACATCTAAAATAAGATTACGTGACTAAGAAATTATTTAGACTAGCAGTGGCATACTTGGAGACGTCCATCCATTATTAGCCTTTAAAAAATTTTTTTTCGAATTTTCATTAAGAATTTTTACCGTATTAATTCTAAGCATTTTCATATGTTAATTTTTTAAGATATTTCAAAATGTAATCAAAAAAACAAAGAGTCCGAGCCACGCCGGGATTATCACCTCGGTTATTTGGTAGCATTGCAGATCCAAACATTTCCTAAAAACACATTTTGACTATATACTGTATTAATGTAAATATTTTGGAAACTCTGCAGCTACAACAGAAAAGACTATATGAGAATTGGAAACATCTGAACAAGGGGAAATTCGAATAGAGCAAGAGGGTATACGAGCTTCTACGTCAAGGGCAAGAAAAATTGGGTCCAAAATATCCAGTGATGTTCCCCGGTGGTGAAAATGGACATTGTTTTAATCTGAGGCAAGTCAAGAAGAGTTTAATAAATTCCCGGTATATCATCTAGATTTCCTGTTTTTCGGATTTTTCATAGAATGGATACTCACTTTGCTCTGTTGTATTGATTGAGTTATTATTTAACCAATTTGGAGTTATAATTTAACTTTTGGAGATTGTTCTGTTTACCTACAATTGTATTTATCCCGGGCAATGGCGGGTCCTCTGCTTGTCTCTCTATATATATAAAGACGGATGTTTGTTTGTTTGTGGGTTTGTGTGTTTGTTTGTTTTTTATACAAGTCTACAGTTTTATTCCGATCTTGATAAAATTTTGCATACATGACCTTCAAAGCATAAGGAAAGTCACTGTCTACCTCAGATTTCGAAAAAATAATAATTATTTATAAAAAATCGATATTCATGGTTATGGCAGGGCATATTAATCTTCTATATATATAAAGAAGGATGTTTGTGGGTCTGTCTGTGGGTCTGTCTGTCGGTCTGTTTTTTATACAAATCTACAGTTTTATTCCGATCTTGATGAAATTTCGCATACATGACCTTCAAAGCATGAGGAAGGTCACTGTCTACCTCAGATTTCGGAAAAATAATAAATATCGATAAAAAATCGATATTCATGGTTATGGCAAGGCATATTAATGAGAAATATCTCATGACCAACAATGCAAGGCAAAGTTTGTACAACAATATGTATCAACAATGGTATCAGCACGCAATTCACAAACACACTGCATGAACCAACAATCAATATCTCATGACCCACAATGCAAGGCAAAGTTTGTGCAAGTGTAATTATCCCGGGCAACGCCGGGTACCTCTTCTAGTGAGAAATATCTCATGACCAACAATGCAAGACAAAGTTTTTGCAAAAATAAACAACAATGGTATCAACACGCAATTCACAAACACTCTGCACGGACTAACAATATATATCTGATGAACAACAATGCAAGCAAAGTTTGTGCAATAATATGTACCAACAATGGTGTCAACACGCAATTCACCAATAACAATGAGCACAAAATGATGACGCAATGATAAAGCTATCAATTCCAAGAATTATAACAATGAACATAAAATGATGATGCAATATGGATAAGTTTCAATTTGTAACAATGCATAGAATTCCTGTTATTCACGTTTTTCTTAGAAAAGAGATTTCGACGTACTTAAACATTTCTTGAAAATCTTTAAAAATGATCATTAACTGGAGATAATGAAGAGTTAGCAGACTATTGAGAAAGAGTGGAAAGACGACAGAGGAAGTAATCCTTTAGCTCCGTGCTGTATTGAGGCAATCGGAAGCAGGTAAATAGAAGAATCGGCGATGGCTAGACTACACAAAGTGATGAATAGCCAAGTTTTGCTTCAACACATCGAGAGAACTCTCAGCGTTTTTTCAGGCGTCGCCCTGGCGTTTTCTGAAATTCCGGCAATTTCTGAAAAACGCCACCAATCATGTGCGAGACCTATAATGCACAGCGAGCAAGCCGATCGCCGATCATAGATTTATTAAATAGACACCGATGCTGCCCGTCAGTCCCAATTGCATTTCAGCACATACTTTAACTTGTTCACATGCGACTAGATGAAGAATTTATTCCACTTTCTGATTGGTAGAAAACCTTAAGTACTAAATACGGAAACCCTACTTCTCTGGCTCCCAATCTAGTGCCACAAGTTAATGATTACTATGCAATATGTAGTAAAACGTCGCTGCTCCCTCCTTTGGCGAAAAAACATACTATTTGCAACACATATATTCGTAATACATTTTACTATTCTGGAAACTTCTAATTTTTGGAGTTTTCCTTGATTAATTTTTATTTGATTAATAATATTTTTTGGATATTTATTATTTTCCATTTTTTCTACTAATTTTTTTCTACTAATTTTTTTCTACTAATTTTTTCTACTAATTTTTTTCTACTAATTTTTTTTCGGTTAGTATATATGAAAGCATAATTGTTTCACACTTTTTATTAATTATACGAGCTTTGGGGCATAAGTTATGGCAACTATTTTTTTGTTGTAGATATGTGAACGGATCACAAACGTATATGCAGAACAACAGATGGCTCTGTGATAGCTGGTAGTAGCGCAGTGAGGGCTGTGAAATCAGTCAGTTGGTGAGTGTCGTGCGAGATGGAAGTAACCCGTGTTGAGCAGCGCGCTTACATCAAAATAGCCGTTCTCCGAAGGAGAAATGCGATGGAATGTCACAGTGAATTAGTGGGAATATGGTATAATGCGCTACCATACCATACAGTAGCACGGTGGGTAGGAAAGTTTCAGCAAGGACGTGTGTCAACCAGTGATGAGCAACGTTCGGGCTGATGGTATTCAGCGCCTGAGGCTGATGATATTCAGCGCCTCCCACATCGTTGGCAGCGTGTGGTGACAGTAGCAGGGGACTACTTTGAGGGTCTTTAGGCCCTGGTTTGTCATGTCAACTTTATGTGACTGTGTTGTCATTCTTTTGCACCGTGAAGGCCATATTGCCCTGTATACTACCCTAATAAATTAGTGTGTTACGATATTTCAGTGCTATTCATTATCCACACATGTAGTTAACACCTTGTCCTTTCGTCTGTATTTGTCACATTTTCCAACCGGATTGGTATCTTCAAGGAAAAAAATAGTTGCCATGACTTTTGCCCCAACCCTCGTATATTGTGCTCACTATTTCACATCAGTGTTTTAGAGAAATAATGAGACAAAGAGAAATTGTTTCGCTGTGCTTCTTTTACAAAAACATCAAAAAAGAAGATTCCCTCCCTTTAGCACAATCATTAAATCCAAAAAATGAACGCTTAAGTAATTTTTTAGCCGACTCTTGGTGGGGGGGGGGGGGGGAATTTTAATGTAGTAGGTATATACGTTGTAACATGGCATTGTATAAATAAAAAAAATTGGTTTAAATACGAAATTATTAAATTAATGAATTGTAAAATTTGTTTTCATGTTCATCTTGCCTATCAAGCTTTGAATAAAATCATTGAAAAACATGTTTTTTGCTAATTAAGTGCAATCAGATCTAACCACAAAAGGAACCCGCTAACAAAAAAAGCTGACCCAGCATCGATTGGTCTATGCTGATTAGATCAACAGGAATATCAAAGAATACTAATGCTGCATTTTTATCGGTGAGATAAGGGTTCATAATACTGTTTCTATCAACGAAATTGGTAGTAACTTTACAGTATAACATAGGGACGACAGAGATTCCAACTAGTTTCGCCTTTTATTCCCGGCTTTATCAAGGATAACACAACAATCGACAATCGAACAGTGAAGTGTACATTCGTTACGATGGGACGAAAGCAGCGCTTTCACAAAGCTCATCCAACCAGAATAAACTCCAAAGTAAATACACTGAGGTAGTCAAGAAGCCTAACCAACCCAAGCGGTCTTCCATAGGCTCGCAAGAGGCTCGCAAGCCTTATATACAGAAGCAAGGTACATAGTATGCAAAGAGATTGGAGGATGGAAATAGAAAGTGAACCAATCAAGAAAATACCTTTTCTTCGTAATGACCTTGCGCCCATCTACCCTAACTGCATCTGACGATTTCGCCCGATCCGGAGTTTATCGCTTGAACTGCGCCTTCTGCGATAAATTTTACATAAGCTTATCGACCCGTAACTTCAAAATACGTTTCAAGGAACACGTCAACTCCTACGAGAAACAAGATCGTAATTCCCACTATGCCAACCATCTTACCGATTCCGGACATACTTTGAAAACCCAAGATGAAGTGATGTCCATCTTACACAAATGCAACGACCCGTTCAAGACTGCGACCCTTGAGTCAATAGAAATATTTAAAGCCAAGAGATCTACTCCTGGCCTCCTCCTCAATTGCCAAACGGATTTTGATGTCTATGCCATACTTAACTCTGTCTCCGACCTTGTATAATTTATTTATTTTTAGATATTTTTATATAATTTTACTTTCATTCTCTTTTGTAAATCTTCTTGTCTTCTGACAAAAAGATATGCGCTCTCTATTCGGTCCGCGATTTGTTTGCTTTCCTCTTTTATCATTTTGTTTTGTTTCCTATAATAATTTTTGTTATTGGTTTTCCTATTTTCTTGATTGGTTCACTTTCTATTTCCATCCTCCAATCTCTTTGCATACTATGTACCTTGCTTCTGTATATAAGGCCTGCGAGCCTCTTGTTGTGTTATCCTTGATAAAGCCGGGAATAAAAGGCGAAACTAGTTGGAATCTCTGTCGTCCCTATGTTATACTGTAAAGTTACTACCAATTTCGTTCTGCATTTTTACGTAGACCTCAGAGGCAGAGAAAGACACTAAAATTATTCATACTGAAAGTGATGATGTGTACTAACTTTTGGTTCACTCCACTTTGGCCCCGTGAAGTTGGCCCCTTCCACTTTCGCCCCTTCCACTTTGGCCCCGTCCACTATCGCCCCTTCCACTTTCACCCCTTCCACACTCGCCCCCTGCAAAAATACTTTTAAGACCCACTTTCATAAAAAAAGACCCTGCAGAAAGGTTAACAAGTCAAATAGAAAACTAAGAATTCAGTTATTTAGAATACTTACCTAACCTAACCCACGAAATTCTCCTTTTAATTAAGAACGATTTAAATTAAAGCTTTCCTAAAATCTAAATTGTTTTAAAAGATTGACCCGGCATGAAGAAATAATAAAAAAACGAAATGATTTTTTTTAAATTTTTTTATTTTTAAATGTGTTAAATATATTTCGTTCTTCTTATTAATTTTTAATTATGAATCCATAGGATCACAAACCAGATTGTTACAGTACAATACATCAGTACACTAAAACAATTACATCGATGGTTCTATTATTTTTTTATCTTATTATTATTTCCCTGATTTTTCACGGTATTTTAGTAGTAATTTAATATAGTTGTTATTTTTAGTATAATTCGCATCATAATTATTACACAAAACATAAGTACATTAACTCATAATATAATATATAATATTTATTAAATCATTTATGTTTCATTCATTTAAAATTCCATGGTTTGCACAGTAGTCGTTAGCCTGATTATTACAGGCCCACGGTTTTCAAAAAGTTTTGAACAAGTACCACCCCACAAGGACAGTAAACTGAAGTTTAATACCAAATAATCAATCAATCTAACTTTTTTATCTGCTTCACAATACATTGTTATAATATTTCTGATTTGTTTGTTATTAAATAAAAATTCATGAATGGTTTCTTCTATGTGTTTATTTTGCTACTTTTAACCATGGAAATAAATTACAATAAACAGATTTAATTTTAATATTTTTTAAAATAGATTCAATATTTCACAATAATCGATTCCAGGAATCGATTAATCGTTACTATGCAAAAATAAATTGCATAAAAATTAATTGATTATTAAACGATTCAATTTTTCAGGGAATCGCCTACCACTAAAAGCACTTAAAACAATTGGGTGATTATTCCTGAAAAACATTGCTTGAAGTACCATCACAGTTTGAAACCCTGGCTATGTTGTATTCAAGTTACTTGCGTATAGCCTTAGCCTCTCCTCAGGGCCACGATAAAATATATTGGCGATAAAATTACCATATAATGGCGCCGGGGCGAAAGTGGACTTCGGGGGCGAAAGTGGAACGGGCAAAAATTTAAGGGGCGAAAGTGGAGGGGGCGAAAGTGGAGGACACCGGGGCTCCAGCCCCCGAAATTGACCACCTGGCCAACTAATTTGGGCCAACCCCCTTCAGCCCCCCCCCCTCCCACCCGAAAGATATTATGGGTACGGCCATGATCTGTTATTTAATCTAAATTTATGTGTAGTTCAAGGATGCAAGTGCTAATAAAGATATTTGATTTTTTAAAACATCTTATAAATTTCAAAATTATACACATAAGCATAAAAATTTATTTAGAAAATTATTTCCCAGGAATCATAAACATATGCCTCAAACTTTGCTGAATATTTTAAATTAGCCAGATACTTTTTAATGTTATTTAATCCACGCCTATTCCAAAGACGCAAATGTTAATAAAAATCTTTTAATTTTTAACACTTATAAATTTAAAAATTATAAAAATTGTATCAAAATGTACTTAGAAAATTACTGCTCCGGAAGCTTAAAAGTTTATTTTCATAAACTTGCATTCGAGGAAACAAAAGGAAGCTAAACCTAATTGTGTTCCCCATCAATCAGAGAGCGGAGTCAATTCTTCGACTAGTTGCACGTTTCAATTTTTACTCTTTAATAAAAAAAATAACTTGTCGAAAAAATAAAAACAATACAGCAACTTGTCTTCCGAATGATTGATTCATTCTTCAGCCATTCACAAATAAGGACGCATGAACGATCGCCTAAAAAAAAGTTAATTTTGAATTGCCTCCGATTTTCTCGCGTCCCGACTTTCAGGCGAGGCGATTCTGAACCGGCCTTAAGCAGAGAATTCCTCCGCACGGTATTCTGTCCGAAATCCAAAGTTTAATTTTAATTGGTTTACAGGGCGTTCCTTGAACTCTGACGACCTCTTTCAGAATAAACTCATGCAAACATTGTTTAGCTCCATTGGCGACTTTGATGAGTCTGTCAGCTCTTCTCCGTGTTTTCCAGGTACTAAGGTTTTTTGCTACGTTTTCATGCACTATAGACAGACTTGACCCCATATCTAACAAAGGATACCTCTTGAACAGTCATGCCTAATTTCAGTATACAAAATCCGGTCTCTGGTACGGTTAACACCATCGCTGCTGGTGTCAAATTTGATATACCCGTCCAACGTCTTCTCTATTCTCAGATTCACCACTATCGTCTTAAGTTTCCGGACATAAAGGGGTACATCCTCTAAGCCCTCCGCAAGTTTTCCGCAAAACCTCTTTTCCTTCCATTCAAGCTCGGAGCACTCACATCCCCTTCGAAACTCAACTGCCCGCAGTCGTCACGAAAACTTAAGTTCGGGACGTTCTTCTCCTCCTGCAACACGCGATCCTTTTGAATACAAACTGCTAACCACTCAGGCCGTGGTCGCTCGAAAGTCGGATAAAACATTGTTTAAAATGTCCCGAACCGTTTTCTACCGCTAACTCGAACAATTCGCCTTCAGTAAACGCTTTAGGCAACGTCGCATTTAACTTTAACAGTTCCGTAAAATAACCGAGAAAATTCTCGTTAAACGATTGTTTTTTCGTGTACGATATCCTTTTCCGTTCGGCTTCAGTCTTGGACTCTCCAAACCTTTCTTTTAATTGCTTTTTAGCTTCTGTCCACGTCTCCGTTTCTTTCAATAACTCACCGATCCATGAGGCCTAAATGCGGCTCAACTGTCAGAGGAAAAATCCGGCGTAGCATTGGTCTCGGAATCTCATGGACTCTCCAAACTGGCGATTTATACGTCTATGTCTGTATATCCGTCGAAAAGTGCAATATTCAGTCGCTGACGTTATTTCCGAATGTCTTCCTGGCTTTCTTTCAGTAAGGCCTCCAGCAATTCTACTTGCCTCAATTATGACCGTTAAAATTTTTAAATTTTTATTTTTATTTTATGAATACAACGTCATTTTATCATTTGACTACCATTTAAACAATGTAGAGGCACGCGCTCGCTTCTTTCTGTTTCTCGAGGCACGCGCTCGCTCGCAAAGTAAAAGCAACAGGAGAGTCTGTCGTGGAAGCACAACAAAGAATAATCGAAACGTGAAAGTGGGCTGGTTGAAGTACATGTATTCGGTTTCGCGATGAGAAAATGAACCATTGCGCACATCAGTTTCGTGCACACTTTTTGCCAAATTTTCATGATTTTCACCGAAAGTCACCCTTCTAACGTCCGATTCATGCGTTCCGCAGCGCAATAGTTAGCGCATTTGGTATACTATTGCAAATCTTGTTTGATGAATGCTTCAACGTCCGCCACATCCCATCCAGTGGCATCGGGATGCACTACCGCTCCATCTTTTATCCGGTTCATATGACCTTCCAAAACTTGTTCCGGGTTCCCTCCGGCTGCTCCTATATGCAAATAGGTGCTGAGTTCACCGACTACCGTAGCCGACAACAAATTCGTCGAGAATCGACGTTGATAAAGTATGGCCAGAAGTTTGCCACATTGCACGGGATCCATGGTCAAATTACTTTGATCAGCCGCAATCAAACGTTGAATGTGCCTAAATTGGCAATCACAATTGGGTTCCACAAATTGAAAAAAAAATTTGTTCAAATAGTCCAGTTAATCCTCATACACAAACTTCGTCCGGAACTCTTCGTTCTCACCAACCTCTGTGTCAATCAGTAACAGTATTTTCCTTAAAAAAACGATCCAGATACTGAAAGCTCCCGACCATTTATAGATAAAGTTCAGTAAATTTTTGTCATAAAAAAAAACTAATACAGGCAGTTAGTAATGTAACACTGGTTCTCCAGAAACAGCGGAAAACAGTCCCACGGGATTTCAAATACATTTAATTTCTGTCTGTGATCACGCCATTAGGTTTATTTTCTTCGCTTACTCCACTAAATTCAATAGAATCTCTGGTTTAAGAATTTTAAGACTCGCCCTCAGTCGTCAGAAAAAAAATATACTTTGGCAAAAATTAGAATATTTTTTTAATTTCTATCTTTTCCTTTTAAATTTCATATTTAACAAAATTCATTCGGCTTTGCTTTAACTTTCTCTGAAATCTAAGTATTAAGTTCTTTTGATTCTTAAAAGGGGTCTAGGTAGCACAGTCCAAAGGATAAATTCTCTTGGCTCTCTTCTATGTGGTTTTAGACAAGGTCAGTGATTGAGATTTTTTTTTCTTTGCCACTTTTAATTAGTGGGGTTAATTTATGTCAATTGGCTAAGCCTTTTTCGAGATATTATGTTTTTCCTAAAAGTTAAAAAAATGGCTGTAGCGTTCAAATGAGCAAACGAAACGCAATAAACTCGACATGTACAGGGTGCATTATGAAAGTAATGCGCAGAATTATATTGTGACGCGACTATCCATTGCAGCGCGCTCGGACTGGTCG
Organism: Rhysida immarginata; assembly: GCA_023313115.1. Classification (NCBI taxonomy): domain Eukaryota; kingdom Metazoa; phylum Arthropoda; class Chilopoda; order Scolopendromorpha; family Scolopendridae; genus Rhysida; species Rhysida immarginata. The sequence continues at coordinate 81,412 of JAHWFO010049639.1, forward strand.
AAGAATGTGGTGGGGGTCTACCCAAAGACGATAAGAGAGGAAGACCGGACAATTCACGTTTTCCCATAGGAGAAAATGATGCCTCCAACTAACGCCATTACTAGCTAGCGGTGCGGGTTGAAACAATTCTACCCTCCAAGCATTCTTTCTTTTTACATTTCTTTAATTAGCCTCAAACAACCTCTTTGTTTTAAGAAATTTCCTCATTTTATTTGCTCGCGATTATTACGATTAAAAATTATTTTTGTTAAATTTAAATTAATTAGCGCATCTTAATTTACACAGAATTTTAGGACAATTCCTAAATAATTAAAGAAAAATTTACTAACAATAAAAAAAATAAAAAATTGAGACTTTTAAAAAAGATGAAAGTTAATAAATATATATTTATATACTACAATACCATCAAAATTGTATATTTATAATTCAATAAAATTATCGTAAGGTAATAATTTATATAATTAATAATTCATATGAGTAATAACTTCAACGTTTAATAAGATTTTAGTTCAACAAAAGTAAGACAGAAATTATTTATTACATCCAGGAATGGATAAAAGAATTTACAAGAAATAATAAATACAATCATCACACAATTAATACAAAACAAAAATACAATCTAATTCATATGTTAAACAGAATCAAACCAAAGTATAAAACAATAGAAACTTCAGCAAGCATAAAAATTTAAACCAAGAACAGATTTAGGACACATTCAAAATTTATCTCAAAAACCGTAAGGGATAGAGAAAAAAACCCAATTGCAAACTTGTTCAGCATAAAAAAACAAACAAAAAAAAAAAAATCATCCAAATCGGACAAACCAATCACCCACAATCACAATCCGAAGCAGAAGATCATGTTGACCATTTCCGGAACAGTGTAGCTTGCCATCCCGGAATTGTTCTGTCTCCTGTGTGCTGAAACATGGCTTTTATTTGCTTTTCTGCATGAAAGTGAATGTGAGTATAGTAATTTATGTTAATTTTTTGATTTACATGCTTTACATGGTGAAAATATCAACATTCAGTTTTCCTTGTGCAGTGTGACTGTTTGTAAGCTACAAACAGTTCACCACGTGATTGTGGGTGATTGGTTGGTCCGATTTGGATAATTTTTTTTTGTTTAGTTTGTTTTTTTATGCTGAACAAGTTTGCAATTGGGTTTTTTTCTCTATCCCTTACGGTTTCTGAGATAAATTTTGAATGTGTCCTAATTTGCATATTTGGGATGATGAAAAGTGCACCTTGGGATAGGCCACCCACAACTTCCTATTCATTGGATTCATCAAAATTGACATATCTGCTTCGGTTCAAAAAATAAACTTTTTGTATTCACCCTGTAGAAGGAAGCTGATATAAGCCTCTATAAAAAAAGAACACCGCCAGGGGCCTTGAGGCACCAAATATAATTAAATACAATTGAAGCTATAACATTTCAACAGAAAGGCCTAGGAACCTGAGATTTTGTATATTCATTGTGTGGTACTAAAAAAAATATTGAAAATATACAAAAAAGTAATATAAGCCCCAGCAGAGCCCCACAGGCCCCAAACACAAGCAAAGCTACAACTTTTAAACGAAAAAGTCTAGAAATCTGAAATTTTGTTTACTTATAGAAATTACTTAAAAATTTAGCTAATATAAACTAAAAACTGGTATGAGGCTCTTGGGTCTCGACAGGGGCCCTGAGCCCCCAATCACAAATCAAGCTATAAGTTTTGAACCGGAAATCCAGAAACCTGAATTCTTGCATATTTATTGTGTGTTACTTAAAATTTTAGCTCTTATACACTAAAACGTATATAGTCCTCTGGGGCCCTGACAGGGGCCCTAAACACAAGCAGAAATATAATGTTTGAACGAAAAGGATTAGAAATCTGAAAATTTCTGTACTTATAGTAGTTTACTAAAAAAATTACCTAATATACACTAAAAACTGGTATAAGGCTCTTAGGTCTCCACATGGGCCCTGAAGCTCAAATCACAAATAAGCTCTAATATTAGAATAATAAAAAGGCCTAAGAAGTTGAAGTTTTATATTTTTACAGTGCGTTATTTAAAAATTATAGACAATATACAAGGAGACTGGTATAGGCCTCGGGACCCCTAGCGGCCTCAAATACAATTGAAGCTATAAAATTTGAACGGAAAGGCCTACGGTCCTGAAATTTTGTTTAATCATAGTGTGGTATTTAAAAATTTAGCTAATCTATATTAAAAATTATATAAGTCTCTTGGCAGGGGCCTTGCGGCCTAAATCTCAAATCAAGCTATAAATTTAAAACCAGAAGTCCAGAAACCTGAAATGTTTTATATTTATAATATGTTGCTTAAAAATTTAGCTATTACACACTAAAATTGATATAGTCCTCTGAGGCCTCGGCAGGAACAGCGAGGCTCCAAATACAAATCAAGCTATAGCTTTTTTACGAAAAGGCCTAAAAACCTGAAATTTTGTATGTGTTCCCCTCCACTTATTATAGTCACGACCCGCTACTGCTCGTAACATTTTGATGCTAAAACCCTTTTATCGTTGGATAACGATGCCTTAACTAAATTTTTTTTTAAATAAACTCTGCACGTAATTTATTTACAAAACAACGATTTTTTAAAAAATTAATCTCTGGTCTCTTGCATTTTGTCTGGTTGCATTTTATCCGATTCCCAATTTATTGATAAAACCAACATCTTTTTAACAAATTATAACGATTGTTTGAAAAGCAAATTAAGGCCTATCTGTGATTCTTTGAAAGTTTCCTGCATAAAAAGTGTTTATCCATGGTCCATTTTCATGAAAAAAAATGAAATAAAATTATTGTTAGACCTGCTTCATTCATATTTATTGACTTTGTTTTATAATACAAAACCCTGAGACTTTGTGGCTTTTCATCCAATTGCATTGTGTCCAGTTTCATTGTGTCCGGTCGCATTTTGTCCAAAATAATTTTATTTAAGATACCTTCTACACGGAATTTATTGATAAAACTACATTTTCAAATTATAACGGTAATTTGAAACTCAAATTAAAGATCTCTGTGATTTTTCGAAATTCTTAATTGTTTATGCATTGAAATATTTTCTCGCTAGCGTTTTCTGTAAAATATGTATTTTCCTTGTTGTTTTTTAAAAAAATCGTAATCAACCTTAAACAGTTTCTACTGTATCTCTTGAGAGCACTCGTGGAGAGATATGCGACTTTGTTTTGTTTACATCTGGAGCAAACTTTCGCAGGACAGAGAATAGAATAATAAGAGGATCTACACTCCCTGTCTTGGCGAGCGTAACTTCAACTTCATATAGAAATATGATTGAATTCAATCTCTGTGATTGGCTTCGGAGCATATGCAACGAACACAGTGAGAGAGAGAGAGCCCGTTTCCCTTCTAAAGCATCAGGAGACACAGTCTTCTGCCCAAAGGCGTCCTATCTGGAACACAATCTGCCAGTCGGTAGCTTGCGAGTATCCCCACTCCCGCGTAGGCAGTCATGCAAGTGTCGACACCTGAGTTAAAGCTTCCACTCTCCTCCCTGACAGTTCCGAATTCAGACGTTTCCTAAAGTCAATACTTACACTAACTCGATATCGTTTGGCTTCCTCCACTAACTCGGATTCCTTTCCTATCATGGAGAAAACGTTCCATGTGCCGATTCACAGCACCAGTTCCCGTTGTGAATTTATCCGTTTCTCCTCCAGTGTAATGGCATAAGCTGCCCCAAACCGTTTACCAAGCACATTGCCACTGCAGTGGTGAGACTTCCCAGAGGCACTGCCCCGAGATAATAGCTGGAAGATAGTGGACTATTTTTCGAACGGGAGCCTCTGAGCCACATCCGATGCTCTATGAATTATTTCATCTATCGATATTATGAGATGTATGTTTAGGTGCTCTTAGTCCCACTTATCAAACCAATAACCTAAAATAGCAGTGCTACAACCAGCTTAGCTCACAGAATCCCTGAAGCACCCAAACCCCTGTCCATCCACTCACCAATAGTAAATTGAATGATATAGCCAAAATACATTACCTATTGTAGGAATAGTCTATTTATATAAAAGGTGCAGGAACGTGCGTGTGTACGATTGAATAAAAATATTTCCAGCGCACAGTGTTGGTAACCCGAATGTCCCTGGTACGAGTCCAGTCTATAGAACTTTCATTACTATTTTCTACACGTCATTCCAACGATAGTAAATATCGATATTAATCTCTACTTTGTATTTCAGTCTATTTATTACTATTTGACGCTTGAATGCCGGAGCAGCACCAGTAAAGATATGGCGCTTTTCCGTTGAAGCGTGTAAAGGGCGCAGTCAAATGTTTGTTTGCAATCTGGCAACACTGTTAAGTTATTACCTGTTTAAAATGGCATCTCCAATCACGAAAGAGCAGAAAGTGAGTGTTGTTGAATAGTATCTAGAGAGAAAATCACCGATGACCATCTACCACATCTAATGTATCGAAAGACATATACCACCAGCATGTTCAAACATTTCGACGGAAATAAGCTTAATCTGAGAATAAACGAAAAAGTTGAAAACTGCACATCGTTTCTTAGTGGAGGCTGGACCGTATTTAAAAAACAGACAGAGAATACTACGTAAAGGCTTCAGTACGTTCCTATACAAAATCCACATAATACAGAGTCCGCCAAAATAATGTATACACACTTTAAGGAACGAAAACTATGTATTATTTGCTTGTTTTATATTTAATTACTGATCTCACTTGTAGTATTGTTTTCAATTAGGCACATGGTTACTTTAGATGTTCAAAATGTTGGCCGTTGGCAGACAGACACATAACGGAGCTACAAGCGGTCGCCGCAACTATGTCGGTCATCGTTTCAATTAAGATCGCTGCACATGCCGATGGTCCTCTAGCGTGCGCAGCTTACATCGATAGACTTGATCTTTCATAGTTCCCCACAAGTCCATAGGTGTTAGATTTGGCGAATGTGGAGGGTACACTTTTCCAGTGTACAGTAGCATCAAAGAAAAAGTGTTCTACTAAGCCCCTAGATGATAGTCAACACCATACATGAATTCCTGGTAGATTGACTGCCTTATCCGTATGAACATGCGGAATTTCCGGTGCCTAATTGACAATATCAATATCCTGATGCAGTCTGACAAAGAGTGTATGCATTCTTTTGGAGGACTCTGTATATTAGTCACTGACAAGAGCATGCCGTACAAAACTACTGCAATTTCACGGTTGTTGGCAAACAATTAATGCAAGCTAGAGAAGTTCTAAATGAGATATTCAAGTGAGACTTACTTTCATCTAAGGGGAGATTTAAACAAACAAAATGTCTACGTCGATAGTGGTTGTCGGTTTGTATATGAACATCAGAGCATTAACCACCGTTATATCCGATCTCTGAAAACGCCCTAAGAGGCAAGATCATTGCAGGACGACTCATGGTGAAAATAGCCAACCTTGTGGATAGACAAATGTCAGGCAGACAAGACAAGGAATGCAGAAACGATAGGTAAAATAATGAATAAACAGATTTATTTCGAGTAGAAGAAAATAATGCTACAGCTGTCTTAACAAAATAAAGCGTAATTATCCAAACAATCAAAATAAACAATAACAAGAACGACGTACTTCACGTTAGGGACTTGCTAACCAAATTAATTCTAAAAGTTCACAACTCGTGAATTCAATTTGCTGAGCTAACATGGCGGCACTCAGATAACTTGCACATTCGGTAAAAATTAAATCAATTAATAGGACAGTCTAATGTCTGGTAGAAAGCTAATCTGTCGGAGAGAAAATCCGATAAGCACTAAAAGAATATGACACAAAAATATTCCGTTAATTAATGACCCAATAAGCACGTCTCTAAAATATCTAAATTAGCACTAGAAAACAGTGGGGTCAATGTGCACAAACTTTTAGAATGGGCAACTGATTTAACCTTCGCTATTGTCAATAGAATTATTATAAATGTAGAATCCTCCTATGGACTCGAGAACATATGCCGTTGACCCGAACGGAAAAATTCCAATAACGTCTCTCCGGGTGATGCTTACCATAATTAATTCATAAAAGCAATGAGCAGTGAAATTATTAGCCTCGCTCATGAACCGGATTCGTAGCACGGTCAGTGAGTATAATAAATGAGGTTGCACACTTACGGGAATCCCTCGATGATTCTCTGTCGTCGGCCTTCGAAGAGATTCTCTCTGCTAACCATCGCTGGTGTGGGCTCTTCCCGGGCGAATTACACTGTTCGTATCTTCGTAGGAAGAAGGAGAAATGCTCGTGCGTTGAAAATTTACGCCGGGCGAACTCGTCTCTTGCTTGACTTTGAAGACTTTGGGAACGTTGTATTGGGTAGCGATTATTCTTCTGTGACGAAAATTTGACGTCAGAGACTGTAATGACTTGAAAACGTTGTTTAACTCTGACGTCAAATTTGCGTCACAGATGAACAATCGCTACCCAATAGGGGAAAATATCTTCGCATTGAATGATGGGTACAACTGCTATTTTTTGAGGGCAAGAGGAAGGCAATCATATACTGCTACTCATCGAAGTGCGCCGTTTTTGCCCGACTTGTTATTGTATAACGATGGCAACGCGTTGTTGCGTGTTTGGATGTATTGTATAACAATGGGATAAGTTCAGAGCCATGGCAGCCATGGGTCTCGATGCCCTCAAAAGATGGCGGATATTCAATGTTTATGTTTTGATATTTCTCCCTATACAACGTACTCTTTGTTTCGGACGAAGGTAACTGGCCGTTTGTCGCATGGCCGAGAATCTCCACTGCCTCCATTAGTGCATAAGGAATTTTTGCCTCTTCGCTCAGTTGATATGCGGGAAACCTCCTTGCTTCCCTCCATCCCTCGAAGTTACCTTTTGCGTTTGCTGTCATAGTCGCGCTTTTTCCTTCACGACGAGTTGGCTCCCGAGCGGTCGTGACGACCTCCTCTGTTTCTGGTCGTCGCCAAATTCCCTTTTTCCTCCTTCGCTTGCTCCCATCCAATCTTAGCAAAACTCTTTGCTTTTCCCCGAGTCACGTGTATATCGCTGCTTTTATCGTCATCAGGCGTCGTCATTTCTGTCAATTTACTCCAATGACGATTGCTGGCAATGGCATGCCTTCTCTTCCAATATTTCCTTGTCTTGACAACACGTGGCATACTCGTCCTGCCTGATGAGGAAAAAGCATGGTCGTTGGCGAGTTCAATTGAAGTCTTCCCTGCTTGATGTAGATTTTCCCTGCTCTCCGAAACCTGTTTTACTTGTTAAATGGTACATGGTTAATCATCAACAATATCTTTCTGCCAGTTTTTATATCCCTTTCATTTAAAGTAGTTTTTACTTTTATCCCTCTTCGCACTGGAATCACTTGTAAAAAAATGGAGTGAAAATTGAAGACAAAAACATTCCGTTAGTCTCTTTTAATTTCTTTCTACCAGATAACCGACATCTCCGATCAGCGTTATTCCGAGTTTTAAATCCTGAGCATGATTTCTTAACGTATTTGCATACATCGTGAGCACTTATTAGTTTCGAACTATCATGTGTACCACTAATGCTATTTTTCCCAGGGTAAATTCGATCGCCGTTTTTCACACGATTTGTACTTTCTTGCTGCCTATCACTTTTAACTTTAATAACTTTAGAGACTTTAGCCTTTTGCGATGAAGAGGCAGCTTTTTAATTTTGCTGTTTAACACAATAAATACAGTTCAATCTGCAACACATAACTCCCGCATCATACTCCTGGGTAACTTTCGTAGCTCTTTTACGCTTCTTACGCCTACGTTGCTGGCTCCTTTGTAGTTTACCCTGAATTCTTTATCTTTGGAGGCAATGCTTTTCCCAGCATTTTTCGTGCAATCGTTTCGTCGTTTCGATTTACCACGCGCATACCATCTTATACCATTCGTATTACGGGCGGACTGCATATTTGTAACCTGTGACAAAGTCTTGATCAATTCATCTATTTTGTTGCTGAGGCTTTGGATATTTTGAGATAACCTTTCAAATGTCTTTAACTTAAATTCTTTTATTTCACTGTATGAGTCCTTCGAACTCTCTTCTTCGTCGAAGTCTTTTTCCCCGTTTGACTCATTATCCTCTTTGGTCACTGGAAGAACTGTCGAAACTACTTTACTCCTCTGTTTTTTATCTTTCTTAACAACATATCTCTGCACTTTTACTATCGCTGTGTTTTCACCCAGTAATTCACTCTCGTTCCTATAATAACACGTCGTCAATTGATCGTCTTTTCTTGCTCCAAAAACATTTCTATGGGTTTGTAACATGCCCTAGTTCTAAATATGTTGTGAACCAAGACCCGTTCGCGTTTTTGTAACACAGCCACTTTTCTGTCAATCATCCAACCAGCCAATTCTTTCAACTCGCAGTCTTTTAACATCACTATGTCACTAACAAGGGAACCCCACATAGCCTAACCGCTTTAACAATGGAGTCCGTGTATGGCAATGTATGCTAAAATTTTTTCGTTTTCGCGGTTTATTTTGAAAGAAACACAATTTCGCACTCTCTTATTTTGCAAGCATCTATAGTAGCTTCAGATGAATAACATATTTCAATTTGGTGGAAACCTGTGACATACATGTTCGAGACATTCCCTTGTAAGTCTCATTATATTCAGTCCACTCAACTTGGTTGAGCTAACAATGACTCGATCTAAATGTAAACTCATCACTGCTTGAGCATAAATAAACACATAAATGATTTTTGACTCAAACATTTTAGTATAAATGTCTCTTTTCTCTAAACCTTCTTTCGGCTTATTTTTTCGTAGCACCTTAATACACTTTTGTACTAATGCTTCCAGTTTGTCACTTGTATACTTCTTAAAAATGTCTTTACGCGCTTGTGGAGCCTGGTTCGAATAATGATTACTTAAGACCACTTGCTTATTATCCAAATGCACTTTAGGCCTATCTTCATCACTTTAAACCAGTTTTCTTTTTGATCCTAATTTTGACTTCGTTTTACATTTTTTCTTAATTCGCTTCCAATTATCTCCTATAATTTTAACCACACTTTGTAGAGACATCACTGACACAGAGTCATTAATTTCTTTATCTGAACTAAGCAAGGCTTCTACTTTCATCATTGCCTTATCTAAATTTCGATCCCAGGCTGTGGAATTTTCTTTCTATTGTTCATCAATAATTTAAACATCTGAGGTATGGCGTGTATAAAAATCCTCATAGATCCAATTATTATTCTTTAACGATTATTACGCCAGTAGGAAAGATAGTCCCAGCCTGCGAACTGGGTACTGCTCCAGCCAGCCCAAAGGGTATGTAGATAGCGTAATGCTTCCATGTCCGCAGTGGCGCAATTGGCTAGCGCATCTGCACCTTCTGTTCCTGGTTCGATCTCAGGCTGTGAAATTTTCTTTCCTATTTTTCATCAATTATCTAAATTGCCGACATTTTCATCCTTTAACATCTTCCGAGATTGCATTAGTTTACAACTTCAGCTTGTCCTCTTCCGTAATCGAGGATAATTGCTTTTCCAAATTTTTAAATACATAATCAAAATGTTCAATATTCTCGTCTCTACACTTCGTCTTACTGAGGCTTTCAATTAATTTGATTTCCGAAGCTACATTGGATTTCACTTCAGCCATAGTTTTTTACTATTAGGAAGGAGCAGGTTCTCTTTATACTCAATATATTTTCCCAAAACGTTTCCGGTCGGACTCAACCACTAAGTCCAGTTCTACAGTTCCTGAAGGTCTCTTGAAGAATTCGCAACGTCTACTTTCATCATACAAGCACTTTTTTTTGGAGGGTTGTGCAGGAAAAATCCAATGGTCACTGTTGTGAACCATGCTCTGCTACCAAAAACATTTCCGATCTGTCACGTGGACAAGACAAGGAATGCGGAAACTATAGGTAAAATAATGAATATACCGATTTATTTCACAGCGATAAAAAGTAATGCTACAGCTGTCTTAACAAAATAATGCGTAATTATCCCAACAATCAAAATAAACAATAACAAAAACGACGTTCTTCAGTTAGCGACTTGCTAACTAAATTAATACTAAAAGTTCACAATTCATGAATTCAATTTGATGAGTTGAAGTGAGTGCACTCAGATAACTTGCACATTCGGTAAAATTCAAGTCAATTAATAGGAGAGTCTAATGTTCGGTAGAAAGCTAATTTGTCGGAGAGGAAATCAGATAAGCACTAAAAGAATAAGACACAAAAATATTCCGTTAAATAATGACCCAATAAGCACGTGTCTAAAATATCTAAATTAGCACTAGAAAACAGTGGGGTCAATGTGCACAAACTTTTAGAATGGGCAAACTGATTTAATATTCGCTATTTTCAATAGAATTATGATAAATGTAGAATCCTTCTATGGACTTGAGAACATATGACGGTGACCCAAACGGAAATATTCCAATACCATTTCTCCAGGTGATGCTTAACATCGTTAGTTCATAAAAGCAATGAGCGTCGAAATTATCATCCTCGCTCATGAACCGGATTCGTAGCACAGTCAGTGAGTATAATAAATGAGTTTGGCCACTTACGGGAATACCTCAACGATTTTCTGTCATCGGCCTTTGAAGAGATTCTCGCTGCTCACCATCGCTGGAGTGGGTTCTCCCCGTGCGATTTACACAACTTAAAGAAGGAGAAATGCTCGTGCGTAGAAAATTTACGCCAGGTGAACTCGTGTCTTCCTTGGCTTTGAAGCTTTGTTACGGGAAGGTAACTGGTCGTTTATCATATGGCCGAGAATCTCTGCTGCCCCCGCTAGTGCGTAAGGAATTTTTGCCTCCTCACTCAGTTAATAAGCGGGAAACCTCTTTACACGTGGAAGTGTGGGATTCTCTCCACCTCTGAAAGTGACCTTTTGCGTTTGCTGTCATAGTCGCGCTTTTCCTTCACGACAAGTCAGCTCCCAAGTTGTCGTGACGACCTCGTCTCTTTCTAGTCATCGCCAAGTTCCCTTTTTCCTCATTCTCTTGCTCCATTCTGATCTCCAGCAAAACTCTTTGTTTCTTCCTCGAGTCACGTATATATCGCTAATTTTATCATCATCAGTCGTCGTCATTTCTGTCGATTTACTCAGATGTTGATCGCTGGCGAAGGCTTGCCTTCTGTTCCTACATTTCCTTGGCTTGACAACACCTGACAACAAAGAGGAATGTATCAACTGTTGCAAAACACGGTAAGACGTCATCGAAAGAGAAAGTGTGGCGGAAGTCTAAGCTCACCAATAGAGAACTAGTGATGAAACGGATTGTTGCCCGAAAGCTCATGAAATAAATACCCATCTCCAGCATCCCGTATCAATCAAAATCCAATAGGAAAGGTATGCTGGAATTTTCTTGGCAGAGTGACTTTTCCAAAGCCATTGATGACACCGAGAAGTGAAACTTTGATGTGACATTAATGATGCAGAAAACACAGAGACTGGATAGAATAGCTGTGGGGACAGATTATCTAACGACTCTGCTCTTTTACATTTTTCAGACTAGCTGTCATTTATTTCTGGAGAACCCACACAAAACTTTCATATTGATTCCTAATTTCAAGCATGAAGGGCTCTTTGAAAATGTGGGGTCGATATCTTTTCGTAGTTTGGACCCTTTTGTAGTCGTGCATGGGAAGATCACAGCATAGGAATGTCTCAGATTACGTGCTAAAACTTGATTGAAGCATGCTGATATTGGCTAAACATAGTTTAATTTTAGGTGGATGGTTTGGAGCATCTCATCTAGTCTCCTCATTCTCCTGAACGTTTGTGTAGTATCTTACCCTTGCCACTAAATGCACACCCAGCCGATAAGCTGATTTTGTTCATCTATACATATAAATCATAATGTTTGCATGTATATATACTGAAGAGCCAAAACATTATGACCATGACCACATTGGTGAATGAACTCGTCTGGATCACGTGAAGAGCACATAATTAAGTGGGAATGGTATTTAACTGCTGCTGGAGAATGTAAGGAATCAGTCTTGCACTTAATTTTGCGAGTGAGAAGATTGGCTGCTGATCTAAGCGAATTTGATAGAGGGCAGATTGTAATGGCCTTAAGACTCGTAACGAGTATTTCCGAAACTGCACAACTGGCAGGTTGTTCACGATCTACCGTTGTTAATATTTATGGAAAGTGGATAAATGACAGTGAAACCAGCAGTAGACACCAAGATGTTGGACGCCCACGCGTCATCAAAGAAAAAGGACGTCGGAGACTGTCCCGCTTGGTAAAGCAAGATCGTAGCCAGACAATGGCTCAACTGACAGCCTAATACAATGCAGGTCAAAATGCTAGTGTTTCGGAGCACACAGTTCAGTGGACACTGTTGGATATGAGACTACGCAGCAGACGTCCCACTCGTGTGCCTCTGTTGACCAAGCGTCATTGTCAACTACGCCTACAGTGGGCCCGGGTCCATCGAGACTGGGCCACAGACAAGTGGAAGAGAGTTGCTGTGTCGGATGAATCACAATTTCTTATTCAACACGTCGATGGTCGTGTCGGATATGCCAACTTCCAGGCGAACAGTTCCTCTCACCCTGTACAGCAGGCCAAACACAGGCTGGTGGTAGCAGTATTATGGTTTGGGGGACGTTCTAATGGGCGGCTCTGGGACCCGTAGTTGTGGTAGACCATGAAAGCTGCGGACTATCTTATCATCATTGCGGACCAGTTGCACCCTTACATGGCGTCCGTCTTCCCAACCGGAAATAGAATCTTCCAGCAAGACAATGCCCCATGTCACAAGGCTCGAATTGTGTTGGAGTGGTTCGAGGAGCATAAGGATGAATTCCAAGTAATGTCCTGGCCACCTAACTCGCCGGATCTTAATCCGATAGAGCACATACAGGATATCATGGAGTTGAGATGGCATACGGAATATCTCAACTTTGAGTGATCGCGGCTTAGACATTTGGTACAACCTGTCTCTAGTCATCTACGAAGAACTTATTGTATCCATGCCAAGGTGAGTTGCAGCTATTTTCCAGGCCAAAGATGGCACAATGCGTTATTGAGTAGGTCATAATGTTTTGGCTCTTCAGTGTACATTCGTCCAGTTTTAAAATGCAACTTGGAAGCAAATTACTGCCACAATGATGGAAAAAATGCAAAATTGGAGATAAGCCTCTCAAAAACATGGAAACTAATAATCTATATATCTATATAAATGAAATAGATTTGGTTTATGTTTGTTTGCTTGCATTTGCAAACAATCAGCCTATCGTGTTTGTATCAGCAATGGTTGATAAATTTAACACTTGTCGTAGCCGACGAAAAAGACAGGCCCGAACACTGAAAAGTCACCTGACCATCTTTTTCGTCGGGATGCTTGCTTAGCTAAGTAAATAAAATAACTATTATTTCTTTTTTATTTAAACCTTTGGAGAGATATAATAAAATATTCTAAAACAGTGTGCAGAGTATTGTGCACCGGTATGGATCAACAGTTCATACACCAACTGTGTGGATGTTCAGCTCAATCAAGGAATACGTATTATATCAGGCACATTTAAGGCTACGCCTACTTACTAGTTACGTGTATTAAGTCACATAGCTCCCCCACACATCCGCCGAGAACATGCTCTTGTTAATGAGTATAGAAAAATTAACGCCGATTTTGTGCTTCGTTCCCATGTTGAGATTGCTGACAAAGATATAAATAGGCTTCCCCTTTAACTACTGCAAAAAAGTTAATTGAAAAGAATTTTAATATAACTGAATGCTGGAGAGAAGACTGGAAAAGGAATGCAGATCCTGCTAATTGGAATATGCTATGTGCTATAAATAAAGCAGAGGACTTCGACCAACCAAGACGAATATGGACAACACTTAATAGAATAAGGGCGAATTGTGGCAGGTGCTCCGATTCACTTTTTAGGTGGGGAAAAATATCTTCTCCAAATTGTGATTGTGTTGCTGAAAGACAGACTATTAAACATTTAGTGGAAGAATGCCCAATTAGATCTTATAGTGTTAACCCACTTGATTTCCTGGTTACGACAAAAGAGTCAATTGAATATATTTGTAATCTTGATGTTTGTTTGCAGATGATTTTTCTGGGTAATTATAATTTTCCATTGATGTAGCCATACGCTAAATAATAAATAATTCTAAAACAAATAAGAGAATTCAACTTCTAGGGCCTGCAGCTGCTCGAGTTTTTGCTGAAAAGGTGAAAATGCTTTCCCTAATGTGCAATAAATGGAGAAAATTTTTATTTCATATGCTGCTTCTAATGAGGTGTACGTAACTTTCTTTAGATTAGTTATGGATAATATTTATTAGTAAATTATAAAGATCAAACTGATTGTGTGAGAGGACAATCCTTGCACAGATTACGTTTATTCAGATGTTCCACTCATTCTGATAGCAATAGTAATTTTGATATTACCATCTATCCAATCAGAAAGCATGCCACACAATAGAGATGGCAGCACAATCAACAGACGTCATAGGAGTCACTTCACGTGGCTATACATCAAAGTGCAGATCACAAAATACGTCATCATTTTGCAATGCTAATACAAAATTAAACCTTTTAAAAATTACATTAAAACTCAATATTACTTTATTGCTTTAGTTTACTTTTCTTTCTTTACCCCAAAATCTTTTTTGTTTTTCCACAAATGATGCAATTTCTGTGATCACTTTCAGAGCGATTACTTTTCCTGTTCATTTCAAATCAGCCGGCCAGGTGGCCAAGAGGGCTAGGGCGTAGGCTTTCTAGTTCTCGAGTCCGCCTGGTCGTGGGTTCGAATCCCGCCGTGGGCATGGATGTTTGTGTTTGTCCCGGGCTGCGTACAGATATAACTTGTGTAAAAGGCGCAAAATGACCTTAGTACGCAGTCGACGCCAAAAATTCTAATGAACCAACCAACCAAGCATTTCAAATCAACGAAAAAAATCCATAGCATTTAAAACGTTTTCCTTACTTTCGTTGCAAATGGCGTCGAATAGAAGTTGAAACCTATAGAGAGTCACAAACTCTGTAACTTTACATGACTATATTTTAAGATGTTATTAATATTAAATCATAATTCACGATTTTAGAAAGAAAACATTTATACATTATGAATTATGCAATTTTCTTAAACAATATCAAATCAAGAGTTTAACGCAACTTAGAGGGCGTTCAAATTTCCTCTTTGTAGCTGAGCGGAACATCGGAATAAACGTAATCTGTGAATCCTTGGGGCTAAATAATACTGTCAATATGAACAACCACATTCAGGCCATGCTTCCACGCTCTGTGACTAAATACAACTTTATTGAAACAGTTACATGTTGATGAGGCTGTAAACAGAGCTCTTAACTCTCTCAATCCATCTATGAAGTATCTTTTTAATGTAGACAGAAATAATACAATACTCACAGCCTTTCTTTGATATTCTAAAATGTCAAGGATGCATTGTCTAAATTTCCTGGTCAAACCCGATTCCACAAAATATTCCAGTACGAGCATTTAAAGAATACTTTCATTTTTTCAAAGTAAATATTTACTGTATTAATTCTAGCGATTTGTCATGTGTTCATACTTACTGTCAGCACGCCTCGAATAGACCGCTGAGTTGCTTAATGTGCTCGTATGGTGTCGCTGCAGTTGCAGATGAATCTATTCAGTGTTGGGGGACAAACAGTCAAATTTGAGTCGATCCAATGTTTCATCGATGTAAACAATAGGACGATTCTCTTCTGTTATTTTTTTCACTTTTCTCAGATATGCAGACGTTTTCATTTGTTTGGAAACACGGCCAGAACTCATCTTTGCGCTATTTAATTTTAGCGCTTTTCCTTCCTTCCTTCATAACTATAGACTGATCTGCAACTACAGCGACACCATAAGAGCACATTAAGCAACTCAGCGGTCTTCTCGTGGCGTGCAAACAATATATTCAGAAGGAGGCCATGGCCTGGTGGGCTTTCATTGAGCACACAACTTCTGTGATGTTAGGCAACATCAGGCACGGCTAGTCATCAGGCCAACATCACTGGATAGGCGATCTTTATCCTCCCGACTGCTGCGACCATCATACAGCAGTCGTTAATCCAGGTTCATACAGGGACCCAACTCGTCGGTCCCTAGCCATACAGGCTCTGTAAGCGTACTGGATCACATTAAATAAAAAAAAATTCGGATATTATAAAATTTCATAAAACAACCCAAGGAATGCCGGATTCAACTAGTTGAAAATAAAAATGAAATTTTTTATTGTGTGGGATGAAAAATATTTTATTTATAAATTACGCCACTTGAGCAACAAATAAATCGAAACTTGTATAGTTTCAATAACACACGTTAACAAAAAAGTATAGCGCACTATACCTCTCATTATTATAGCGGTTAATAATTATATACGCACACCCCTTGTTGTGTATCTATTCACCATTTCATGGGGCTTTCTTTTGCAGCATACACGTCATCAACCCTGTTAGGCATCGAGTGGACGTTTTTGCTTTATATTTATTATCCTCTCGCTTTGGGAGGTATAATGTGTTAAAAAATTTTTGTTACCGTATATTACTGAATGTATACAAATTTTTGTCCATTTTATTGCTCAAGTGGAATAATTTATAAATATTTTATAATTTTGATTTCATAGATAAAAAAATTCATTTTTATTTTCAATAAACAACTACAGCTCATCGGGTGTACGTATATTTATGCCACGGGTTAGGCATTTAGGAAATAAGACCTTTGCTAGGTTTCAAACACTAGCCCCACTTTCTGCACGAAGTATTTCCTTGAACACTATTTTATTTTATTTTTTATTTTTAATTTGATGAAATCCAATGCATCCATCCAGGGCCTTTATGGCCAGAGGCCGACGAGGTGGGTCCCTGGATGAATATGGATTGATGACTGCTGTATGATGGTCGCAGCAGCCGGGGGGAGGGGGAGTGAAGATCGTGTGTCACTGATGGTCACCCATCCAGTAACTAGCCGTGCCTGACGTTGCTTAACCACAGTATAGTTAGACAGTATGCGCACTCGCCCTGATTTGTTCCGATAAGTTTGCCATATTGTGTATGACTGTACCTAGCAGTCTCCTCTCCTAGCTGTCAAGGCGGGCAGGCATGATAGAAGCATATCTATAATTTGCACTTGGACGGAGTACTGTCAGACAATATGGCGATTGTCTAGCTTTCCTGCCAAGCACGGTCTGACACAACATCAAAGGTTCTGCCTTAAGCGGGTTTCACAAATTCCTTGCGGCGAGCGGATCTGGACGCGGCGCGGCGTCCGCCTGGAGCGCCGCACCGCAAACCATTTCACAAATAATTCGAGCCACGCTCAGCCATTCAGAAAAAACTAAATTACATGTAAATTCTGGGAAGGCAATAGCACGCATGGACATAGAATTAGAGTTGGGGCAGTTTGAACCTGCATATTAGCCGACTTCATTTCAATCGAGAATAGAATAAACACGGCAAGCGGGCAAGCAAGGAGTTGAGTTGTGATTTGTATGACGTCATAACCACCGACCAATCGGATTGTAGCCGCAGATGCAGACGCTTGTTGAGCCGCATTTTTTCGTGAAACGAGAAGCGTTTGCGGTTTTCACCAACTAACTGCCGCTTTTGGAAGCGGATCCGCGAGATTTGCGGCGCCGCGGCCGCCGCCGCTAGCTTTTTATTCGTGAAACCCGCTTTAGAGTGCGCCTACAGTCTAACTATACTGTGGCTTAACTTCTAGAATTAGTGTATTCAGTGGAAGCCCACCAGGGCACGGCCTCCCCCTGCTATCACATCTCTTTGTCCATCATATCTTTCAGATGCAAGTTAAGAGTGGGTCAACCCGCTAATAATAGTTTTTCTGTACTTTTGTAGGTGTTTATATTATTTTGTCCACTTCTTTAGGTTCATGGTCGGAAGGTGCAGTGTTTATTTATTTTAATGTAATTTAATTTAAAGACACGATGCAAGTTTTGAATAGCTGGCAATAATGAAAAGACAATAATGATTCTGGAATAAAGTAACACGGTCAAAATTCAAATATGAATGTGCCATTGCCGAGCTTGTTTTGAATTTATTCGGTTTCTGCTTGGGCAATATTTAAGGTCACTGAGGAATATCTACAGTAGCATCAATGTTAAAAATTTATTTGGTTATTTTCATTAAAATACCAGCTCCTGATTGGTGACTTTGAAATTTATGTTTACTACTTTTTATTTCATTTTGTAGATTATGGCTTTGAATACGATATTGTTTTATTCCAGACAAAAAGTATCTTTTAATAATTAATTTACAGTAGCTGGGATAACATATACTTTATGTAAAAACATACGTTCGCCCAGTTTCTAAAATTTTAACATCTTCGTTGTTTAAATATCAAGCAAAACAACTGATTACAAATGATTACAGTCTTATTATTTGTTCATTAACAAACATCATGCTAACTTACTATGAATAAGGAGGCTTTCGTCCAGTTTCATTATTAAAGAATATCCATTTAGCAATTGAGAAAATTAAAATATCACCAGGTAAAACTTCACAAATTTAGTAGATGCAATTTCGTTAAGAATTCGTCTAAAGGCAGTTCTCTTTTAATCTTCAACGATTATAGATAAGAACGCAGTTCTCTTTTAATCTGCAATATTCTCTCATAAATTACGATAAAGTTTTGCGATATACCAATCTTATATTCAGAAATAATTACCTAAATTTAATAGACCATCTAATGTTGCTTGGATTTGTATTTCAGTATTTTAAAATAAACCAATCCTGGGTTTATTTTAAACTGACAATTTCTAGCTTTCATTCCAACAATGCCTATTTTGAAATTTCTGGCTTTCACTACAACAATACCCATAATAACTATCAAGTTTGAAAATTAAGCGCAGTTTTCGCTTTGAATATTTTAACTGAAAATTACGAAAGAGAGCACAAAGGGTAGCATGTTCTTAATATATCTTTGAAACAAACTTTAAAACTCATATTAAGCGAAATTATAATTTTTAAAATGAAAATCGAATCAAAAAATCTCGAATGAAATGTCAACAAAAAAGCATGTGTTATTTTACCGAATGCGGTATCTCGAAGCTACCGATCGAGAAAATAGACCTTCCCACCGCTCAATGGTTAACCAATGCAGAGAAAGGTCAGCCTAAGAGCGGAAGCATGAAAAAGCATATAAACGCCATAGTTTTCAGCAGCAAAAATTTGCAGAGCGACCGGAGGTAGAAAAACGGACGATGAATTTCAGTGTCCTATGTCATTCTGCAGTGGGTTAAATTACGAATGGACAGTCCCGAACGGAATGGGGAATTCAGAAAAGGTGACCGATATCATCAGTTATTAAAGTAAGGACTACACTAAACGTAAAGGAACGCATCTTAAAAATTGCCTAATTGTGCATCGTTCTTCAAGACACGATTATTACCGGTAATATTTTTTCTAAAGTTGATTTTTCTCGTGACAAACGAATTCGATTTTCTGATAATGCTTCTCATTCAGATTAGGAGCCAAAGATCTTGAATCCCAAGTTAGTCAGTGGTACTGGGCAGCAATAATACGTACATTATCAACGGGAATAGGAGATACGAGCACTGCGCGCCCGCAGATTTAAAACATTCCCGCTGATCTACTGAAATGACCTATAATGAATAATTTTCCAGTTTGTCGAAGCCAAGAGTCAACGCCATCTGGAGGGACAAGCATTTCACGTGGCGCGCGAACATCTTGTGCCTTTGGGAATAAGTTCAACGGGAGAAGTAAGCCGCTTAGCGCGCTATTACGTAGTTTAAAATTTAGGCTTTATTTGTGTTCCTTTTAAATGGTGTTATTTAAAAATACACGTCTATCTAATTCCCTTTATTTTACATATCAATTTAGAAGCTTTAATCAACAGCAAATCGTGTAACCCAAGTGTCAACAAGTCAATACAATCCCTTCATTTTGAGCAAAGGAATCGCCAATTTAACTAATCTCCACAAAGTATCGTCGAAGAATAAAATTCTTTTAATATTATACATTATTTATTTTTTTATTTATATTCAACCAAAAAGTGAAAACCTCCAATCCACAAAGAGGAAAGAAAAAATATCGGATACATTTCGGGTACCAAGTACGTATCTTCAGCGGAGACAGACAAATGAAAAAAGAAAATTAAACCTTATGTATAGAGTATGTATAGACTGGGGGAGGGGGGAGCAATTGTTAAGAATATCTCCCACTGGTGAAGCGAAAGGAATCTTATACATGGTAAAAATTAAAGACAAATCAAAAAGGCACAAAAGTTTAAAAAATGTGCCAATCAAACAAGAGGAAGCCCAAGGAGAAAAATCTTGTCAATTTATCAATGTGGATAAACAAACCACAATAACTTTAGTTTTTAAAATAAATAGTTCTGTGTTTTCAAACGAATCATATGTCAAAACTTTCTGCTGTACATAGGGGTATTTGATCCAAAAATGCGAACAAAAGTCGGTAGTTACAAACAGGCGAACTCTCGGAAACGGAGACTACTTGATAAGGTTGAGACCCTAAGTAAACATAAGAACCATGTCTTCCTTTTTTATTTTTTTTTTTTAATCACTGAGCGCGATATGGTCAGTCATCATCTAAGCACTTTGCTGAATGCATGTACGAACTTCTAAAAATAAAACTTTGAATAAAAGTAAAATCAATCAACATTTTCTGTGTTACTTTCTAGTATTTATTTAAGTGAATTGTTGTGATTTTTGAAATGGATAACATAAACAGGTAAGTACTATTATTAGAACTACTTTCGCTTTAGGTTAGGTTAGGTTAGGTTAGGTTAGGTTAGGTTAGGTTAGGTTAGGTTAGGTTAGGTTAGGTTAGGT